>JAUMGZ010179980.1:0-14106 GCA_032359645.1 Pododesmus macrochisma | reverse complement strand
TATTTGGTTTCATTTTTCACTTTTGACTTAGAAATAATATAAATTAGAAGATTTATTGCGTATTTGAAAAAATATTTAATTTTTGAGGTTAGTAATCTTAATGATGTTGAGTATAGTGTATCATTCACATTCTTGGTGAATGTAAAGTCCAGGTTACATAGACCTTTCGACCAGGAAAAGACAATCTTCGACCACAAATGACTCCAAAACCCCGCAAATCCAGTGACTTCCAGTCCCAAATTGACGAATGCTATACTCGTAGAATGCAAACAGATCGGTCTTCAGTAGTATCTTACGTTTGTTTTAGTCTGCGTTTCAGTTCGTGATATTTGTCTTCTATTTGATTGTTATTTATCATTTATTTTGTAAACTCAGGAAGGATGACATCTGAATCAGAGGGACTGACGAGCAAGGGAAACGCAAACGACATTTAACTAGAGTAAATATTATTAGTTATATGGTTTGCTACTGACCCCCTACAGAACCAAAGAGGTTTCAAACCATATATAACGAATTTATCGCACCGAGGAACTTTCTTGTCCTTTAGCATTTACTCCGTATTCATCCTATTTTATAATTACAACGTAAACATTGTAATGAGTAAAGTGAAACTAGACCTCATAAATATTCATGAGACAATGAAGGATAACTAAATTGAAACAAAGTTGTATGTTCGTCAACTCATAGCTTACCAACACGTAAAACGGGACACAACTTCAAATTGCATCCGCAGTACGAATTTTAACATGTTAAGCGACGACAGGAATGTTTGTCGGTGCCATATTGCCCCATAAGATGCGTACTGACCCTCTACAGTCTCATTGAGGGTCACCACGTGACTAACTCAGAACCAATCATAACAACAGAAACTTGTCCGAGGTGCGATAATATAATATATATGAAAAACCAAGATGGTATACAAAAGATACAAGTCCATGGACATGAGCAAACAAAAGGAAAACGAGGAACAAACAAAGGAAAAAAATATCAAAAGTACAGTTATTTAGCTTAAAAGGAAACATTACAACCTTCTATAATTAAACCAGTAAGAGCACAACCTGGTGTCCGCGAAAGAGTAGGCGTTTCCTACTACACATGTGTCACCCACCGTGATGTGTCCGTGTTATTCGGTTTATGGCAACTTTTTCTTTAGTAAAAGAAACCCCAATCAATTATCGATTATATTGGTTGATAAACACTCTCGGTCTGAGAGTGAAGATATATCTGTGTAACACTATCAGGTAGTGAGATTCTTCTCTAATATTTGACATCTTATATCAATAACCATCAATCAATATTAACTGGTGTGGTTAACCGGTGATTAAAACACCATAAATAAAACCCCCATTACAAACATATTCGAGGCCAGCCGACAACACAGAAATACATAGAATGCATTGTATTCAACATGATGCAAGTTCAAGTTCAAGTTCAAGTTCTTTATTTCTGTCTGCCACACCTTAAGTGTGTAACAAGAGGTCACAAATTATTGACATTCAAATACATGGCGGACAAAAGTAACAGTGGTATAATAACATCATAAGTGTTACAAAATTTAGAAAAGAGTATTAAAGAGTTTCTTATTTAACAATACAAAGCTACATTTAGCTTTTCATTCTGTTTAGATTTTTCTTATAAAATGACATATTTTTCAATAGACTTGTTTTAAATGTGTTACAACAGGTTATAATGATATGCTGAATCAAAAGTGTTACAAAATTTAGAACCGAGTATACCAATATTTCTTATATACAAAAAAAAGCCAAGTAAATTTCTACATTAAGGTTTTCAGCTTGTTTTCGACATTGGCTAATTAATCCACCTTACCACCTTAAGGGTGGAAAGGAAATAATAGGATCCCTACTTCTATAGAAATCTCTACGAATGCCATCTACAAAAAATGAAGGAATCTAAAAGTGGAAGACATCACATATACAGACTCGCTGTCATCTAATTACACTTTTTCAGTATTTGGCATCACTACTCATATTTCAAACACAGAATGTTTTCTTAAGATAAACTTACGCATCTTACAAAATATATAAGTCTTGACAATATATATAACAATACAAAAGGCAAGTGAAAAGTCTGACAAACATACAAAAAAGAGATTACTTTAAAGATGGAATTACGAAAAACCTTCAAAATGTCAAACAATTCCATAACAATATGTCTTTCCAACATGGAGAACATTTAATAAAATTTCAAAACTCTCCTTTGAAACTAATCGAATACCAAACAAGTTAGGCCTTGATCCAACCAGCAATCAGATGAGCATTAAGGCTCAATGGGCTTTGTTATTTTTTATAGTATTATTGACTCGGTTTTTGTTTTATTAAACTGTGTGCACCCGTACGTGTGTCTGTATATGTCATTATGACTGAATAGAAGACAAACACAGTTTATAAACTTTTTGGATTTGTAAACGAATGATGTCTATAACGCGACACATAAGGTGCAAAACACAAATATGTGCAAATGTTGACTAAAAGTACATAAATCTATAAAAGACAAACACGACATCGGTAGCGGGGACAAGAGAAGAGATGATTTTAATGAAATTGGTCAAAACTGTGACACGTATGACAAATAAATGTCCATGAGAAAGAAATAAAATTGGCGTATTTCTTCATTTAAAAGACATTACTGCATATCACACGTCATTATTGCATTTTATATACTTGTTGTTGACAATTTATTATGTCGTCACGCACGTACAGACGTTACGTACTTATGTATAATTACGAGGCTAATTAGAACTTGAAATCTATTGTAATTATCCAACGTTGTTTATTATCATATTCTTAATGAGACAAAAATTTGTCATTAAATAGTTAGCACATCTTCCGTATAGAGTCATTTACGATTAATTAGTTGTTCTTAACTTTGTATGCCCCTTCTTCGTGCACTTACCGCACTGTGCACCGTGCAATAATTCTCTATCTAAAAATTATCAAATTCATCGTCAAAAAAATAACTTATATTTTCTCAAGACACATGTGATAGTATGAAAGGGTACTTGCACCTCTGAATTTTCTTCTGTTTTGGGTGATATCCGCCTTGAACCCGAGAGCAAGTTAGCCGCAAACCCATCGGCTAAAACGATTATGAATTCTCCTTGGTAAAATAATGAGTTTAGGTCAGAAAGGAATAACAACTATATGCGATCGTCTAACCTTTTTCTATATTCAGGTAAATGCAATGTTTAAATTATTTGATATTTAATTTTTCTTTTAAAGTTGATAAAAGCTAGTGTATGTTAAATTAACGGAACGCATCCGTTTGTGCATTTACGTAAGTAAAGGACAAACTTAATATTTATTACTTTTTCAATCGGCTTGCGTCTAGAAAATTTTCCGTTTCTTGTAAAAAAAATTATCGATTACGTTTAAGAAGCCTTTAAACTATCGTGTTCTTTTCCTTTGTGCTTGTTTGCTGTAAAAAGTGATTACAACTATCGCAAAGCGATACTTTGACAAAAATCGCCATTAATATCTCACATTCAAAATACCCCCTTAATGAAAAAAGTTACAAGATTGAAATAACTTTCGTCAAAAAGCACAACAATAATACGGTAACTGAGTTGTCGGCTCGCCTATCTCAGACTTTCATGAGGGAGGTTGCAGTTTACGGAAACAGTCGAGAGACTGGTGAAAGTGAGACAAAGGTAACTATACATCTATTCTGCAACGCCATGCGAGTAATGTTTACGTTGATATAAAAAGGCGGGAAATCCCTGTTCTAATTACGTACAAAATGATGACGTCACTAAAATTGTTATAAAGCAACGTTAAAACAGCAAATGCAGTCTGACGATAGAATGCGTCTATAAAAGTGGTAAGATGAAAGTGTATTTTAAATGTGTGTTAAGTATCATATTCTTAAGAAACTTTTTTATGGAGGTTTGAATTTTCCAACTGGTCAAGTTCAAATTGACTGTTTTATCGTTTTCTATTTATCCTCCCCCTTGGTTTTTTTACATTGGAATTTGATATTTAGTGCTCAAATTGAGAGAAAAGACCGTATAAAAAGACGTTTATTGATATAGTATAGTTATGTAGAGGGTTTTTGTTTGATGGTAATTTTTCTCTTTTAACAGACTAAATATCATGAAGTTGCTGTATATTCCCGATTAAACAGCAGGGGTATTTTGTCTTTTTACTTTACCAGTCCCATTTATTGATCAACGTCAATCTTTGTATATTTGCAAGCTGCAACTGAAAATATTAATTAATTTACCTAAAAGATCTAGATCAAATTAAACAACGCGACAAACTGTACACTTTTGTCATATTGTCGCCACCCCCCCCCCCTCCGATAACACGACATCATGTTGCCGCCCTGACAGTACGACAAAAGTATTCTACAGTTTGCCATATTGTCGGGGCTACACTATGACAGCACGACAACAAGTTTGTTATATTGTCACCCGTTACAGTACGACAGCACAGCAAACCTACGTTGCTTTTATTGTACTTTCGTTTGTCCTCCCCTCACACGACAAATTGTATAATTTCGTAATGTCGCTACCAAAAATACGGTAACACGATAGTACGACAATCCAGAGTTTTCATTGTGTCGTGCTATCGCTATTTTCTGTCGTAATGCTGTGACGCTGTGCAATGAAAGTTGTTTTGTCGTTCTGTCGTGTTGTCGCCCAAGACAGCACGACAACACGGAATTGCGTGACTAACCCGTCATAGCTATACTGAGTTTAGTTTTTGTCGCTAAGTCCGGGGTAAATATGGCTGCATGTTCATTTATCAGTTACTGCGTTTAATAATACATGTTTCTGCTTTTCATTTTATCTTCAGCATAATGTTAAGTCCTCCGTCTTGTATGATATTATATAGCACATATTTTGCTATTGGTTGGTACGCTTTGCTATTCCGAAAAGTTTAACAATTATCCCTTGAAAAAAAAAACATAGAATCCAAAAAGATTTGTTTTTGTTTTGTTTTAACGTATCTTCAACTCATGTCTAGGTTGTACCTAGACAGTGTCTGCTTGTGACAGTGCACACTGATGTTGACTTTATAGTGTTGTATGTCTCACTGAGTACATGGCATGATACTTGAGTCGGTCACATTATCCTGACGCCGAACCAACCAGTCCTCCTCCTTCTCAGAAATGCCGAGCTTTATAGGGAGCGAGAAGATTACTTTAATGTTTACGTCCTGGGTTTGACGCGACAAGGATTCGAATATCCGCCTACCAGATCACGAAGCGAACGCTCTACCTTTGAGCCACCGCGCAGGTTAGTATCTAAGAAGAATGTAAACAGAACTGGTGTAGATCTTCCAGATTTTACTACAAGTCAATATTAATGAACTCCCTTCTGTCCATTAAAGAGAGTTACTGCTGAGCCAATCCCTCTATATATATTTGAAGATTGGCATGTAACGGGGTGCAACTAGACAATACATTGTCTGGTGAACTTTGACCGGAAATCCCTACAATCTTTGAACTTCTTCCAACAAATATATATTCAATCCATGACATATTAAAAGGATTATCACTCCTATGTTTAAATTTTACCTAAAAAAATCCACTAAGCTTTTGAAATATTTAATTTAGCTCCTTGCATCTGGACAAAAGAGAAATGCGTTGAGCAATCATTTATACAGATGCTCGTAAGGTCTTCTGCAAATAACTATATTTTTGCCGAATACCCCGGATCTGGTAATCTAACACCGTGAATTGAAGTTTCAGGGCATATTTTGGCTGCAAAGGATTCCAAAATCGGCGATTACAAAACGTAAGCGTCAGAGGAGAAAACAGACTGCAACTTAACGGACAACCACCGACTTTCTTTCCGCTTTGATGATTGCTTGTGTGGGAAAAAGCGCAATTAAAACGACTATAAAAGTGCTTTGAATAAACTTGGCCCTCCATCGCGAGATACGCCAAACGAATTTGCTTTATACTTAAATGGAAATATTTATAGCAAATGTAAATATTGATATATAACAGTAGGCGAAAACTCAATTCTTAACATCAAGTAACGTTACAACTTAATGATGCACATTCGTAAACGTTTTGGTCTTCTGACCACTAAATCATGTCGAACCATTACTCTAGACATTATAGTAACTCGTTTTGGTTTGTAATAGTTTTAATAACAGTTTGGGAATTCAATAGTCACACGAAAATATTTTAAGGAAACAAAATTAATCAGCCCGGAGACGTTTTTCTCTAAAAACTGCTTGCCATGACGTCAATATTATGACGCGCTAAAAGTCACGCTATTTTTGGCGGTGTTTAATATGAATAAGAAGCAGTAAACATTGTTACCCAACTCTCTATATAAATTCAGGAAAACAAATTCGACTATTTTCCCAATAGAAATTCAGCTGGGCAACAGTTGCACGTACCGGCGAAACGCTACGAAACTTTTTCCCAGTACCATGCCAATGACGTCATGGAACGAATCTGAATCGTTTTGGCGATTATGACCACAGGCATTCGTAGCGTTATATAGGGGGTATTTCGAAAAGCAAGACTGATATAACCATAAAAGACGAGCAAAAAAAGAGGGAAAATTATGATTTCTTTGTTAATTTAGTAACAATTAAAAAAAAGCAACCAGACAGAATATACATTGTTTCTTCTTTTAATATTGGTCTTCTTAAATTCGTCTGAAAGGCTTTGCAATTTTCATATTATACTACTTTGACAAACAACAAAAGTAAACATAAATACATCAAAAGAAAGTCGTAGATACGAAAAACCAAGATGATATGCTAAAGTCGTAAGTCCATGGACGTGGGCAAACAAAAGGATAACGTGGGACGCAAACAAGAAAAAATAACCAAATATACAGTACATTTATTAAATAAAATAGAAAACATTAGAAGAAATCATAAAAATGAATAATTATCAAGAGAGATATTTTTTTATTGTTGTAAATTTTCCATTTATTTGTATCGAATGGTGCCAATCCCCACCATTAGAATATTGACTTGATCCCCCTCCTCTAAGCAGGGTACTTTCTTCCAAGTTTGGTTGAAATGATAATTAAGTGGTTTTGAAGAAGTCAAAAAACGTGAATACTTAACGACGGATTGGATTCTTTTTTTAAATTCTACTTTGGTCCTTTAAGTCACGTATCAATGGTACATAATACGTCACTGGACCTATGGCCTAAAATATGCAAAGCATTTTATCAAGTTGAAACTCGTATTAACTTGAACTATGCTGTCGTAAATTCTCGAATACGAAATGTCTGAAATTGTTATTACCTGTGTTTTACTTTGATAAGTTAATGAATAATTTTTAAAGAAAATGTTAAAAACTTTAATCTCTGTCTACATGGCACATAATAGAACAAACAAATAGAGATAACGGATAGTCAAAACATTGTCGTAAACATATTCCGTCACGGCCTCATTTCCGTCAATGTTTACAAGAATCCAAACATGGCCGACAGTGTTGATCCGGTAGCCTAATTCTGTTAGGAATATTGATAGGCACGTTTTACTTACTTAAGCAAACGGCACATGCATCTCTCTCCTGGTATGTATACATTCTAAAGTAAAGATTAACTTTTTTTTGTAAAAAGAAAGCCTTCAAATTTGATTTGTTAGCCACAAATTGGCAATAACTTCTGTTTATTGCTAGCTGGATAAAATTCGAACAGATGGTTGCATGCATTTTTCATGACATTGAATCATACTGTTGTATTTCAATGATAGATGCACAGCTAAAGATAGCATTTCTACTCTTAAAATATTGTTTACTGCGTATCATAATGTGTACAGTACCACGATTGTGCCATTTTTACCACTTTTTTGTGACATTCTCCATACAAATCAATAAAATTTCACTTACCTATGCATTACAACAAATAGATAATGAAAGTACTTAATTTTGATCTTTCTTTGGTACATATCAGTGTTCCACCTAAACCCTTTTGCAGGACGGTGTGCCCTGCCTCCTTTTTTCCGCGTCCTGCCGTTTTTTCCTGTCCCCTTTCCCTTTTCTGTGCCTTGCCCTTTTTCCACAAACTTCTGTGTGTACTGCAATTGGGTTTTGCATCCATTATTAGTCTGCCCTCGCTGTTTTGTGTACATTTCAATAATTACTTATTGCACTTACCAGAGATTTTTACAAAGTAAAAGGTATGAACGTTTCGATTTGAAATCATTCGATCAGTGTCACAAGTGAACTGTTTTTCAAGGATTCTGTAGTCATTTCAAAATGCTGATGATGGAACAGAGAACAAGTGGGTCCCTTTAAAAAAGCACATACAGGCAATCAGACCCTCATTTATACGAGTCACAGCTTTCTTTGGGTAGGCTAATTATATATTAAGTCTTTATTTTTTATCTGGAAAACTGGAGATTGGTCTTTTGTTTCAGTGATTAAACCAATTTTCTCCTGTCGGTACGTACTTTTCTGTCTCAGGAGTTTTCTGTATGACATGTGTTTTATAGTTACCTGTCAACTAAAGGAAATGCCGATTGTAACATGTTTATTTAATCATTAGGGGTGGCATGTCCGATGAAAATGATAAATTAATTAAGCCCTCAAGCCTGATTAACTTGTTTGTTTTTAAAGCCTAATAACTTCTCTGGGCAGTGTAAAACAGTGTTTCTTGTATGTTGAAAGCTTGAAATACATTGTAGATCTAACACAATGTACCAAAGTTATACATTTATATAAAATACAGCTACCAGCTCATACTTATGAACTATTTTGAATTTGCAAGTGTCAATAATTACTTGCCTTTTTTAAAAGTAATTTATAAGTGCAAAGAAAAAAAAATTGTGCTTCATACATTTGTACTGTACATGTCATGACATCTTCAGTAAAAGTTGCTATACAGTATACATGTACATGTACAAGCAAGTGCATTTTATCCCTTTTTGTATGCCCTTTTTTGGCAAATTTCTTTGTGTCCCGTAAATGCCCTTTTCATGGAGTTAGTACCCTGCCCTTTTGAAATCCTAGGGGGAACACTGCATACATGTAAATGTGTATTGGTTCTTAAATTAGAACTTTCTGGGAAAATTTAATCCTGAAATCTGTCGTGACAGTACCTGATCATGATTGTACCACTTTCCTTGAAATGCAACAGTTTCTGCAACATCTTTAAGAACAGAATAAATTTACATAAGTTTTTAGTCCATCTGGACCAAAGGTCCAAGGTGGACTTTTCTCATACTAATCCCGTCTGTCTGTCCGTTGTAAACTTTTCACATTTTCGACTTTTTCTCCTAAACCACTAGTACTGGACCCATTTCATTGAAACTTGGTAGGAAGCTTAAGTATCCCTAGGGGAAGAGGATTCAGATTTGTTCAAATGAAGGGGCTCGGGCCCCAGGGGGCACCACTAGGGTGCCAAAAAGGAGAAAACTTGTCAAAACTTCAAAAATCTTCTTCTAATAAACTAGGAGGCCTAGAGCTTAATGTTATGGTATGAACTAACTTTAGGGCATGGAGAACCAAGTTTGTTCAAGGCGTGACTTTTGGGTCAAAAATAGGTCACACGTTTTGGGGTCAAAGCTCAACACTATAACAAATAGTTAACTATTCACACTTTTGACTTCTTGTCCAAAACTATTGGACCAATTTCATCCAAACTTTGTAGAAATCATCCCTAGGGGAAGGGAAGTCAGATTTTTCCCCCAGGGGCGCCACTTTAGGGGCAAAAAGGGGAAAATTCGACAAAAAATTTCAAAAAATCTTCTAATAAAATAGAAAGCCTAGAGCCTAAAGCTTTGGTATGTAGGAACATTAGGGCATTCAGAATCAAGTTTGTTCAAGGCGTGACCCTAGGGTCGAAAGTTTACAAATGCCAATCCAGATGGACGTTAAGGCCCGATAAGGCTCTTGTTTGAAATAGATGTACCGACATCATACTTTGAGGATTGTTTGGATTATATTAACAAAATCCATGCAGTAATTATCAAGTGTCACTGCTTAAAATATCAATTTTGAAGTCAGTCTTGGCAACTTCTTCTGAAGAAGCTAGAAAAAAATTGTTGCTGAAAAATTATGTATTATAAACATAGCTAATGTAGGCACAATACCCAGTTCATTAAATTTTGGTACGAAAGATTTTAGGACGATGTTCATCAAAGTGGCACAATCAGGTACTGTGACTTTACACATTCACATGTTCAGTTTTGTTCACTGGACGAGTTGTTTGGCAACTATAAGACCAATTTCAACCAAACTAGGTAGGATGCATCCTTCAGAGAAAGGGATGATATTAATATAGTCAGATTTGCTCAAATAATTGAGCTACTCTTTTTTCCACAGGGACAACCAATAGGGGATTGAAATGGGGAGTATTAATTAAATATATAGTACAAATACAAAATGAAATTATACTGTAATTCTAATCCAAGGAATCTCTTGTTTAATTTAGCATTAATTATGAAAGTAAATTAATTATATATAAAGCATGATTAAATCATATATAGTTATATGTAATAAATTAATCTCATTGAATAAACATACCGGTAAGTTTATATGAGAGTTTCTAATTCTGATTCTGTTATCTAGTTACCATAGTTAGTTATGTTATGTTATTTTTTTGGTCAACACATTAAAATTCATTGGCATACATGTAAGACTCACAATGTATATTTATGCCTTCATAGTATAAGGTCTAGATCTTTATTAAATGTGTATAGTCTTCAGTTGGTTAAAAGGTGAACAAGGTTGTTCATTTCACCATACCTGTAGGGGTCTTTAATTTAAAGTTAACGTTTTGGTGTACTGTGTATGAATTTGTTTATTATTTGAATCACATTAACAAAAAAACCAAAAAACTTTGATATTATGTGACTTTTGATGATGGATTAATTGTTCTTGTTTTGTTTATGTTTATTCTGCTGTACATGTATGTTTTGGTATATTAAAACTACTTTTGAGTTTTTAAATCAGTGAAAAAAACATCCACAATTGTATATATATCCCTTAGACTTTAGAGTAAGCCCCGTTTTCCCCTCCCTTGAGATTCTATTGAACATGAAATGTACACAAAAACCTTGGATAAAAAAAAGATTGTTGGTGTGCATGTGGTGTCTTGTGTTTTAAAAAAAAAATCAACATTGTAATCAAAATAATTCTTGAAATGTGTCAAACATAAGATATACCGATATATATATATATGTATATTTATGTATGAATCTTATCTATGTTAAATGTTGAACATAAGATAACTTATAAACCAACATGTTTATATATACATTGGTATTGAATCAAATAAAAAAGCTATTTGGGTGGGAAAATATGGTTACTTTTTAAAGCAAAAAATGTAGGGTGACAATTATATCTTTAGCTTTAATTTTTCCCTTCCTCTTACATGTCAAATTCTTCACAAAATTCTAAAAAAAATAGCTATTAATGCATGTAAAATTAAAGTTTCTGCCTTATAATGAATTTCATTCTGTTGCTAAATAATATATATAATGACTTTCCGAATAGTTGATTATGAGAGGGTAAATTAAATGTCACAGAAAAAAAATACTTCATGTTAAGTAAAAATGAAGTTTTACATTGAGTACATATTACTTTTATGTTTATTTATGTACTAACAAAGGGTTTGAAAAATGAAATTTGATTGTTTTTAAACTTTTTTAACATGTACAGTTTTTTCACTCATTTCTTACCTACAATGTTTTAATCATGACTATATAAATCCTTTATCATGTCAAGATAACCTTGGTAGTAATTTTTCTCCATATGATTGGCATGTCATGTTGACAATACCTTGTCTTCGTTCCTGTGCCTAAATCAAACAGCTGTCCTAAATCACAAATATATGTATGTATGCACATTTGTACATTGCCAATTAAATTGATAGATTATCCTCTAGACAGAATACCTAATCTGAAGATTAATAGGTGTTATAATTATAATCTGAAATCCTTGCTTTGGCGGTTAGAACTAACAAATTATATTGAAAATGTTTATTGCATTTAAATAATTCGTTGTAGTATATATATTAGTTACTTTTTACATCTAAGTGATTTTATAATTAACAGTAATTAAGTTTTAGCATAGTTTATCATGTTAAGAAATAGACAATATATCTTCACAGGCAGGTCATTGTTTATCATCTTTAGTGAAGTAGACCAGGCATCGATATTGAAAATAAAAAATAAGAATGATTTAGTTAAATTTTTGAAATCTTGGTAAATAGGTTTATTTGTACATGTTGGTACAGTACAATGTATTTTATGTCTTTGAATCTTAATTACAACAAACCTAATTAATAACATACATATACATCTGATACTGCATGTTAACCTTATTATAAGCTTTAATTAGAACAATATCCACTGTCACCCAGTTGAATGCTTCGAAGTGTATAATATACAGTATACCATGCTCATACTTTTTTAATTAACAGTGGATTAGGAGAACATAATGAGATCGAAGATTAAAATTTTACATTACCTTCAGCAGACTTAAGATCAACGATTTAAATCCCTTTTATATTAATTCTTGTATTTCATTGTGATAACATTTCAATACACACACAAAGTAATTATCAACATTTAATAAAATTGCGTACCATAAATCTGAGAATAAAATTTAATGTGACCGAGGGTATGTCCTAGACCAATAAGGTCAGAGGTCTGAAAAGTCAGTCTGGACGTTTTTATGGGGTTTTACACCGACACTTTAAATTAAGAGTAAACAGTATCTGTTTGTATAGATTTTATGGTTATACCATGCAGAAACTTTAATATATGTGACACATATACATGTGTTCCAAGGAACATTTTACAATGGGATAAATATAAGAAATTACTACAGGAAAGTGTTGTGATTGTGTAATATTAAGTTGTTTACTGCTTTATAATGATGACAGGATACAATGATCTATTGTACATGGATTATCGTATTGATTCAGTCTGTTGATTTCTGAATTCATTCAAAATGACTTCATCTAGTATGAATGGAAAGAAAACAAGGTTTGTGTGAATTATAACCAGTAATAGAATACTAACTTACTAATGTGTGTACAACTTTTGATGATCATATATTGCAAAACTCATATAAATGCACAAGATAGAAAGGACTACATGTCATTTTGCTCTTCTTGGACTGAACTAATATTAACCTACAAATTTGTTGTAATCAAATTTTTTAAACTTATTTTGTAATTTCTTTAAATTGCATTGTTCAATCAATACGTCTAACAGCATAGATGCACATATGTGCAACATGTATACACATGTACATGCATACATGTATATTGTCTTCAAACCAATCCCTTGTCAAACAGTATGAATCAAATCATATCTTAGATTACTATTAAAATATTGTATTTAATTTGTGTTTTCTTTATAACTTTGTTGAATGATAAATTGCTATGTACAGTAGTTGAATGCATGAGTCATGTATGAAAATAATTAATTTGAAAAACCAAGACGATATTCAAAAGCTTTTGATCCGCACACGCATAAGTATCCATATAACTCAGAAATAACTAAAGCATATCATTATGATGTACAAACAGTGCTGTATTTGAAGGGGGCAATTGTTTTTCTAAAAGTCTACCGGTACATCATTAAATATTGCATACAGTGTTTTGGGTACATTTTTTGACTGAAGTCCTTGATCATCATAGTTCCTGTCCAGTTTTGCTGTATATATAGGACTTAACACACCTTAGTGTCACATATACAGATGGTACATCACTATATCATGTTATATTTAAGCCATTGATTTTCCATGTTACCATCCCCAGACCCCTGTACATGTGATTTATTGGTTATGTAGTAAATGATAATCAATGTATTGGCATTTCATCTTTTATTTCTCTGATTAAATATTCATGTTTCTTTGAGGGAATAGTTGATTTCTGGAGAGGTAATTAACATTTTATTTCACATTCTCAAGATGAAGCGGAATGCATAGATATTGTTAATTAGTGTGTTATTTGTGTTTTCTCTTTATATTACAGCAGTCATTTGTAGTCGAGCGAGACGCCTATAGGACTATATAGATATTGTTAGTATGTTATTTGTGTAGGGGCCGCGGTGGCCTAGTGGTTAAAGTCGCAGACTTGAAATCATAAGAGCCTTTCACCTCCTAGTTCGATTCCCGTCCAGGGCGTGCTAGTGTGAGAAAGTTGCCAGT
>JAUMGZ010179969.1:0-14107 GCA_032359645.1 Pododesmus macrochisma | reverse complement strand
CCATATTACTATAGCTGTTTCTAGAACGTTAAGGTCGGATCCATCGATCAATCAACATTCAGGAGTAAAATTTTAACCTGGCCATTTATTAGGTAGCTGCTTCAAGTTTGCAAATAAAAAGGGCCAGTTTTCATTAGGGGCAAAAAGGGGTAAAATTAAGTACATTTTTAACAAAAATATGGAATACTCAGGGGACCGTTAAGGCCTCATGGGCCTCTTGTTTTGTAAAAGGATTGAGGGAATACAATACATCAAATTAGCCTACATCCATGTATGTATTCTAAATAGAGATGAGCATTGTTTGTCATGGATCTGAATCAATTGAAAATGATCGAGTGACACTTCTTATGTGGTTTGTCCTTGAAAAGTTCTACACACAAAATCAAAAGTAGCTAGGTCATGTATGGGGACCTATATTTATAACCACTTCTCTGATTTCTCATGAATTCATATTTAGAACTTTTGATGGACTCCATTTACAAAGAAGATTATAAGTCCCATATTCCTGTGTGGTTTTTCCTTGAACTGTTCTACACACACATATGGTATTTAAAGTAGGTCACAGTGACATTTTTGACTGATATTTTTCAGCTTCATTTTTATCCTTTACACTTGGAGTTAAACACCATATCCAAGGAACTTTAAGACATACGGATATGAAACTTCATAAGTGGTTAGAGTTTAGGAATACGGTATGTTATTTTTAAACAATGAGGTCACTGTGACCTATATTTTCAAATTAGGTTACTATCTTTAAATGACAGTGTGTGCCAAAGAGATTTGTCAGCCTAACCCGACTAGTAATATTTCCTTCTGACCGATAAATTACATAGTTTACTTGACCAAATGTCCAGTGTCTGATTTGAAAGCAATTGCTGTTTTTAATGATTTTTTCTCCTCCTTCAGACAGATTCTCTTTCAGTCTTATGTAATTGATTATCGCATAGGAGTGAATATCCTATTTAAGGTCAGACTCTTTCATAATTATTGATTAGACTTTTTATAAACATAATAAGTGCCAATAGCAAACAATGCAAGGTTTTATTATACCCCCGCTTCAAGGAAGTGGTGGTATATAGTGTTTGCCTTGTCCGTCCGTGCGTCCGAACAAGTTTCCACAGCATATCTCCACTGTTTTTTCACATATTGTAATGAAACTTAGTATAAGGGTACTTGTGTGGAAAGCGGTGTGTCGCGTACCAAAAGTAGGTCACTGCAACCTATACCTTGACCTTTCACCTACATTATTGAATATTGGTTTCCGGAGCATATCTCCAATGTTTTTGCACATATTGTAATGAAACTTAACTAAAATGTACTTGTGTGGAAGACTTTGTGTCGCGTACCAAAAGTAGGTTGCTGCGACCTCTACTTTGACATTTGACCTACATTATTGAATATTGTTTTACGGAGCATATCTCCAATATTTTATCACGTACTGTAATGGGTTCTTTGTGTGGAAGGCAGTGTGATGCATACCAAAAGTAGGTCACTGCAACCTCTACCTTGACCTTTGACCTACATTACTGAATATTGGTTTCCGGAGCATATCTCCAATGTGTTTTTTCACGTATTGTAATGAAACTTAATACAAGGGTACTTGTGTGGAAGATGGTGTGTCACATACCAAAAGTAGGTCGCTGTGACCTCTACCTTGACCTTTGACCTGTATTATTTAATATTGGTTTCCAGAGCATATCTCCAATGTTTTTTCACCTATTGTAATGAAACTTAATACATGGGTACTTGTGTGGAAGACAGTGTGTCGTGTACCAAAAGTAGGTCGCTGTGACCTCTACCTTGACCTTTAACTTACATTATTTAATATTGGTTTCCGGACCATATCTCCATAGTATTTCATGTATTGTAATGGGTACTTGTGTGCAAGGCGTTGTGTTGCATACCAAAAGTAGGTCACTGCATCCTCTACCTTGACCTTTGACCTACATTATTGAATATTGGTTTCCGGAGCATATCTCCAATGCTTTTTCACGTATTGTAATGAAACAAGGGTACTTGTGTGGAAGATGGTGTGTCGCATACCAAAAGTAGGTCACTGCAACCTCTTCCTTGACCTTTGACCTACATTATTGAATATTTGTTTCCAAACAGTTTCCCGAGCATACCTCCCATGTTTTTTTAATAAATTGTAATGAAAATTGGTATAAGGGTTCTTCTGTGGAAAGCGGTGTGTCGTGTATCAAAAGTAGGTCACTGCAACCTCTACCTTGACCTTTTGACCTACATGCGATATGCACAGGGTAGATGCGTTTAAGGTGGTGAACATTAAAGCGAGGGTATCTACGAAGGCCCCCCTTCGAGTTTCATCTAGTTCATATTCTATTCAAGTTTCAACCTTGTATAGATGATAGTGTGTTTTCTCTTTTTGCTTATGTCTTCAGATTTTTATTTATTACTAATCCTAACAATTTTCTGTTGATATCTTGTGATAACCCTTATATTTTTCCACATTTACCCATTTTGGCTCCCTGGGTGCCAATCCTCATCATTTAAACAATCTGAATCTCTGTCCCCTAGGGATGCTTCCTACTAAGTTTGATTGATATTGGTCCAGTGTTTTAGGAGAAGTCCAAACTGTGAAAAGTTTACGACGAACAGAAATTGTATGGGAAAAAGTCCACTCTGGACCTTTGGTTTAGATGAATTAATAAAAGGGGTAATAACTTTAGCAAGAAAAGTCACAGTGATGTCATCTTTGTATGTGACTTTACACTATGCCACATGATGCATGTGTATACCAAATTTTGTAAACCTAAGCCAAATATTCCTTTGACAAAGAAAATTTACAAGAAAAGTGCAATAACTGTGGTGAGAAGAGTTCCAGTGATGCCATTTTTGTATGCAACATTCCAACATACCAAGATGCATAGAAGAACCAAATTGGTAAATTAAAGTTATACTACAAACAAAATGTTATCTAGCAAGGGAAAAGTTTACAAGAAAAGGAGCAATTATAAACTCTAGCAAGAAATTGCAGTGATGCCATTTTGTATGCAGCACTCTACCATGTTAAGATGCATATTATGTATACCAAATTTTGTAAAATTGATCCAGTATTCTTGAAGTTACACTCAAGACAAGGAGTTGGTGGACAGACAAGAAAATGTCTACACAGGGGCGGATGGATAAGATGAAACCAGAATACCTTCTAACTTTGTTGTTAGGGTATAAAAAATCAAGATGGCAGCCTTTGAACCACTTAAGACTTCATATTTTGAAACTTTTTACAAAAATATAACTGAATGTATTTATAAAAAATATTATGAGTCACCTGCTATTTCCTCTTAACTAGTAAATATCAGTTTTGGTCCGTCCGTCCGTGTGTCCGTCAGTCCACCTGGATCCTTGTCAGAGGAACTCCTCCTAGACGGATGAAGAAATTCCAACAAAACTTGGTAGGATGTTAGAGTATTTGATGAAGATATGCATATCAGTTTCGGTTTTTTGATTTGCGCAATTTTTTAGGAAAAACAGCCAAAATTGTCCAAAAAATGGGTATTTTGAGAAAATGCTATAACTTTTTTACAAATAATTTTTTCTTTTTAATATTTGGTATGCAGTTTTCTTTAAGAATCTGTATTAACATATTAGACGGGTTTTTTTTAGCAAATGACTGGTTTTGAAGTTTTTAGTAAAACTAATTGAAAATGTAAAAATGATAGGGTTTTTGAGAATAAACTCTTGTCAGAAGAACTCCTTCTAGACTGATGAAGGAATTCCAACGAAACTTGATAGAATGTTACAGTATATGATGTAGATGTGCATATCAGTTTCAGTTTTTTGATTTGCGCAATGTTTTAGGAAAAACAGACAAAATTGTCCAAAAAACGGGTATTTTGAGAAATTGTTATAATTTTTTTAAAGACATATTTTTTTTCGAATATCACTGCGCATGTTTGATTGGGAGGGATGCTGAGTGCGGGTATATGCACATCTGTGATTGCATCCATCTAGTTTTAAATGCGAGTCGCATTGGACTTTAACATCATCCTTATTAGAAAAGCCCAAAAAATTCATATGATTTTTATAATTAATATTGATAATAAACAAATCAATAAGAACGTTTTTGAATCCACCTTCTCTGAAGTCTACCAAGTATTGTAGAAATTGATTATTTGGTTGTGGAGAAGTGGAAAACTTTATAAGTTCCCCCATGCTATATATATACAGTGTTGAATCTAATTGATAAATACAGGAGTAACATATTTTTGACACCAGGGTCACTTCTTCAACAAACTTGGTTCCCCATGCACTGGTTACTGCGTATAAATGCAAGTATCATACATGCATATTCTAAGACTGGTTTATAAGAAATGTTTATATAATTTGTCAAATTCCCCTTATTTTAGCCCTAGTGGCATCTCCTTGCGACTGAAATGGCAAAAGTATCTGGACAAATTTGAATCTTTTTCTCTCAATTGTGCTTCCTATCTAGCTTGGTTGAAATTGGTCCAACGGTTTTGAAGAAGTAGTTGAAAATGTATAAAGTAAACATATGCTGATAGTGTAGAACTTTGATTCCAAAATGTGTAACCTATTTTTTATCCAAAGAAACATTCCTTGAACAAACTTGGTGGTCATATGCAAAAGTTAAGCTTTAGTCTTAGCTTAGAAGGTCTTATGAATTATGTCCAAGTTTTCCAATGTTGGTCCATAGTGCCCCAAGGGCAAAGCCCCATCATTTGAAAAATTTATGAAAGATGATTTCCATTCCTTTAGTGATGCTTCCAACTAAGTTTGGTTGAAATTTATGCTACACTTATTGTACCGATCATTAACCCTAAAATGTGTAACCTATTTTATATATATATATTTTTTTTTTTAAATATTTTGAAATTTTGTTTGGTTTCCCCTAGAAGCACCCCATGAGGCATAACCCCCATCATTTGAACAATTCTAAACCAACTTCTCCCAGCAATGTTTCCTAACAAGCTTGGTTCAAATAGGTTCAGCGGTTTTGGAGGCTGAATATGTGAACAGTATGCATACCTATGTGCTATACTGATAGTGCTGAACTTTCCCTCCAAACATGTTACTAGTTTTGACCATTGAATCTGCCTTGAATAAAATTTGATCTTTGTACCCAATAGGTATTACATATACAAGTATTAAGCCCTTGCTAGACCTTCCAATTTAGTATTATATTTCTGAAAATTTATCAAATTTCCAGCATTTTGACCCCACACTGGCACCCAGGAGGCTGAACCTATCATTTGAATAAAAATGAATCCTCTTTCCCTGAGAATACATCCGCCCAAGTTTAGTTGGAATTACTCAAGTGGTTTGGAGAAGTAAAATATCTGAAAAGTTTACATCAACCATCGACAAGTTTTGATGGCTTTGGCTATAAAGGTGAGCTAAAAAGCATGGGAAAATTCTTTCAATTTGCAATTCTTCATAATTGTTTAAAAACAATTACACTTTGACCCAAGTTAAATAATACACAACAAACCTCATGAAATAGTGTAATAAGTTGTCACTGTCAGTTCTATTACAGTTTATTTTTCAACACAACATTATTATTCTGGAAATAAATAAGTACATGTAGATATGTTGCATAAAAAAGGAATCAAGTCATTTTGTATTCCATTAAAGTACAACAGAAATAGCACAGAAAATTATTTTTAATTTGTGATACTTACTATTCTACTTAAATATCAGATATTCACTCCCAGTCTAAAATATGCTCATCAAGTTTGATTTTTAATATTTACCATATTCCAATGCTTCAAGTCTTTATTGTCCTGAAACAGATAAAACAATTTCCTTGATAAATCTGAAAGAAAACAAATACATGTACATACATAAGATTTAAGTCTTATTTTATTGAATATTTATCTTTTTCATACGCCAATTATAGTAACCTGAAATAATTCTTATGGAATTCCACTCAGTGTAAATTGTCCGCCAAAACTCTCTGTAAACAAACACAACATAAATTTATCAAAAAGATTTTGTTTCAATACAAAACATCTTTTGAAGAAAATTAATTTCAATGGAATATAGTTTTTCTGATATTTATTGCTGTAAGTTGTTAACCGACATGATTAAAATACCTTAATGTCTATAACTAACAAATTAAAACTTAAAAATTAAAATCATAAAAAGTTAAATATATAAACTAAATGTAACATGAAGGGGGTCCTTCGTAGATACCCATGCTTTTAATGCATCTGCCTTGAGCATACAGCAAGTTCAATATTGTATGTGTAAAAGTATCAGAGATATAGATAACTACAGAAACAAAAATTCATATCATCTAGGTCAAAAGGTCAAGGAAGTGGTCACATTGACATACTTATGGTTAGCAACATACCTCTTTCCACACATGTACTCACACAAAAACTTGACCAAGCGTCCTTACTGTACATGTAGTGTTAATAATGTAAGAGATATCCTTTAGAAACCAATATTCAAAATAATGTAGGTCAAAGGTCAAGGCTGAGGTCATAGTGACCTATTTATGTTATGCGGCACACCATCTCCCACACAAGTACCTATATAGTTTTATTACGGGATGTGAAAAAAACATTGAAGGTATGCTCTGAAAACTAATATTCTATATAATATGGGTAAAAGGTCAAGGTCACATTGCCTACTTATGGTATGTGACACACCGTCTTCTGAACAAATACCCATATACTAAATGAGAAAAAAAATTTGAGATATGCTCCGGAAACCAACATTCAATAATGTAGGTCAAAGGTCAAGGTAGAGGTTGTAATGACCTACTTATGGTATGGGACACACCTTCTTCCTCACAAGAACCCATATACTAAGTTTCAGTAAGATATGTGAAAAAACCGACGATTTGCTCCAGAAAACAATGTTCGATAATGTAGGTCAAAGGTCAAGTTAGAGGTCGCAATGATCTACTTATGGTATGTGACACACCACCTTTCGCACGAGTTTCATTATGATGTGTGAAAAAACATGCGATATTCTCCGGAAACTCTTTGGACAAACACTGGCACACATACACCCACTGACGGACAGACAAAGCAAACACTATATATATCACGCACTTCTTGAAGTGGGGGTATAAAAATGTACCACAAACCTTCCATTTTCCTGATGTATGTAACAACACTTCAAAGCATTGGTGGTGAGTTATTACATACTTGCCAACTTTTTGAAATGTTTATGGGGGAGAAAACGTGTAGCAAAATCTTAAAATATTTTTAATACTTGTAATGTCCTATATGACAAAAGAGTAGTGTAAACTGTCTCATTTAAGCAGCTCTGTGTAATACACTTAGTTGAAACAAGTTAATATACAAAGTTTAGGAATTATACTGAGGTCAAAAGGGAAAATTGTGTGTGATAAATAGGGAGACTCTCTCCTAACTAAGGGCATAGTTGCCAACTCTTCCTATTAAACCTTGCTTATCAACTTACTTCAACTTAGTGTCATCTAGGGCATTGTTTATAGTTATTAAAGACATTTTAAGATTTTGTTACTCATTTTCGCCCCCATAAAAATTTCAAAAAGTTGGCAAGTATGTAAGGGAGAGTTGGCAACTATGAGTTAAATGATAGAATGTTTCCATTCTTTCCATGGTAAAACACAAGTTCAGATAATTTAATAAGATTTGGTGTTAAGGAAGAGCCATGATCAATGACTACTTTATTTGTGATAAAATCAGCTTTATTTAATCAAGTCTTTTTATTTTACATTACCTAATATGGCCACAAGCTGAGTGTGGTTACTGCAGTCACACTGCTGACACCAACCTTCCCTTTTAATAAGTCTTTATCATTTTATTTTTTTGGCTGCATACCATCTTACCCAATCCAATGATACATAATGGTAGTTAGAAAAAGTATCCTTAAGGAATGAAAATGATAACCTTCGGGTGTTTATGGCTTCTTTCAGTCACATGGAACGGTTCGAAAATCTAACGTCCGTCAACTTTTCACTATTTCAGCTAAGCGTTGCAGAGTTATCCCACTTGAATTGAATTCGCAATCCTTTGTACGCTTTAATTCTATGAAAAAATTGACCTGCGATAAGAGCAGTTAATCGACACTGTAATATTTATATTCTTCTGATTCTGGAAAGTTTTCGAAGCTGTCACATCATCCGTTCTAGTGTCGTCTTTGATTAAAGCAGCTCTAGGTTACATCCACTGTAGTGAAGACGAACAAATAGGTAAGAAACATAGAAACTGTATTGAGCATGCAAGTAATAGAGTGAAAATATTTATATAGACACCATTATTTCCACTTTCTAGATTTCTTTTATCACCACCAGTTCGGCAGTTGGTCAACGTGAGACGTCACTGCGATGCTTTGCGTTTTCCGTCAGTAACTCTTGTAGTTTCTGTTGCACGTGGTGCAAGCTCCTCGGTGTACGGACCGTATCGTAACATATTCTTTGAGTCATGACAAAACCCTGGCTATATTTAAAAAAATCATACATCAGACCAAATATTAGTGAGTACTATCCTACAAATGCCAACATAAAAAACTACAGTATTTAAAGATGCATTGTTTAGCAAATATGTTTAGGGCCGTAAACTGGGTAAAGTCGTGGGAGTATATATTTTCAAATTGGATATTTCATACACATGCGCAAATGAGCTTCCACATAAGCTATGGGTATTGCTAGTTAGCGACTTGAGAGTATTTGCCGACTGGAGATATTTTTTAGCATCAGGGGAGAAAGTATTGGCAAAAGTTGCCGACCTGAGAAGACCATAGACTCGTAGGTATCTTTAGAAAACGTAAGAACAAGAAGCTAACTAGCAATACCGTAAGCTATAACTCTTGCACTTCTGCGGGAAGGGCCAACATGTAAGACAAAGACTAGTAAGCATACCTGCCAACCTTGAAAGCCTTAAATAGGAGAGATTTCAAGGTTTCTCGGAGGAAATTTATTAATTATTCTTGCAGATTTTGAAAGCATTTCTGCTTGTGCAAATTCAGCCGAGCTAAGCTTCCCCTAGAACAAATGCTGTCTTCTGATAGGGTCCGTTTAAGGAGCTCCTCCCTATTAAAAAGACATATAACAAACCAATATTGAATGCCAACACTGGCCATTTTTAGTGACCAAATTGATAAAAAATATGATGATGTGATTATTTTCTGGTGGATTCTAGTATTAAAATAAATGTGCCGGTGATCGTGATATATAAGGTGACAGATTTGTATTCCAATTGTACAGTGACAATTTGTTGGCAATCAAGATTGGTTTGCAACATGTTTAAATTGAGAGGAATTTTACCTATAAAACGAACAATATCAGAAAACAGAATTTTTTTTAGGAGCAGAGGAGTCCGGCCTAGGCCGTCCTATGTATATATATAGTGCTAATCATCACATCAACTTAAATGGCTCTTTAAAGGGAGTATACTAGTTCTTTTAGGTCCCCAATGCAACTGGACTATCATTTTAAGTCCTCATGCTATAGAGTCTCTCAACAATGAGCTGCCGTTTTTAAAAGTGTATTGCTCATGTTTACCTGACAGTGCCCAAAGTGTGTCTGAACTCTCATCCTGTAGTTTCTTACATATTTTTTGCCCCACTTGTTACATGTACCTGTTTGACTTCAGATCTAGTTTCCTTCGAATTCTATTTCTCTTTCTTTGTAACTATTTGTTATAATGAGCAAGTAAGTATACGTAGGAAACAAGATCGATAGGGAAATTAAGTGCACCCTTAAGTTTTGTCAGCACTAGTCCGAACAAGCAAAACAATTACATTATACAATTATAAATATGTATATTATATACATGTTTATAGAAGAATTAAACAAAATTTTACTATACTCATTTTCTTTCAGCTTATCCCGCTCTAAAAAAGGTGATTCAAAAAAAATGCATACAATAATACTGAGTTCATACATGTACGTACTATAAAATGTTCCAAATTTTCTGAGGCTTCAAATCTGTTTTGGGTTTTTCACTGTGTTCTAGTTTTAATCCAGTGAAGAACAGTAAACAATCTACAGTGTACCGTCTGTTTGTCGTTTAAAAATGGTGGCGTAAACAATGACCTTCAATGACCAGGGAACAGTCATTAACAGGAAGCTGAAGTCAAATTCGGAATCACTCTTAATTGTACTTTACTTTACAACGTCAGTTCACAATAGATCCGGATTATGCAAATTTCTGTCATGCACACTTATACTTTATGTGTGCTCCGGATCCCTAGACAACTGGGTCAACTGCACAGCTGTAACTTTTGCATAGGAATTTCCATAGACTGGTCTAGATCTCTGACCCTGAGCTTTAATTTGGAACCAATGACATGAATATGTTTTGTGATACATTATTTGGTTTTTTTTATCACTTTTGACTTAGAAATAATATAAATTAGCAGACTTATTGCGTATTTGAAAAAATATTTAATTTTTGAAGCGAGTAGTCTTAATGATGTTGAGAATAGTTAGAGCCCCACATGAAATGCGGGAGCCCTAAAGTATAATCATTCCGTCTGTCTGTCGGTCTGTGACCATTTTGGAATCAGCATTTCTCATTAACCATTGGACAAATTTACCTGAAATTGTAGCAAACTTTCTTTAGGGTTTGTAGATGTGCCTATTGAATGTCTAATTTTTTTTTTAAACTAAATTTTTGACAAGATTTAGTAAAGGGGAGGGGGTAAACACAACAGTTCTCGTAATCAGTATTTCTCTATTACCATTGGACAAATATACCTGAAATTGTAGCCTAGCATTCTTTAGGGTATATATGTAGATGTGCCTTTTGTATGTCTAAAGTTTTTTTTAACCTAAATTTTTAAGAGATTTAGTAGGGGTGGGGGTAAACACAACAGTTCTCGTAATCAGCATTTCTCTCTAACCATTGGACAAATATACCTTAAACTTTTAAGGGTATATATGTAGATGTGCCTTTAGAATGTTTAAAGTATTTTCCAAGTATTCTTTCTTTAAAAAAAACTCTCAATTTTGACAAAATTTAGTAAGGTTGGGGTTATTAAACAACAGTTCTTGTAATCAGTATATCTTTTTTTAATCAATAGCCATATTTACTCTGAATTGTAGCCTAGAATTCTTAAGGGTACTACTATGTAGATGGTGCCTTTAGAATGTCTAAAGTATTTTTTTTCTTAAAAAAAACTCAATTTTTGACGAAATTTAGTAAGATTGGGATTGTTAAACAACAGTTCTTGTAATTATATAATCAGCATTTCTTTCTAATCAATGGTCATATTTACTCTGAATTGTAGCTAAACATTCTTTATATATATATATATCTATAGATGTGCCTTTTGAATGTCTAAAGATTATTTTCAAAAATTCAAAACTTTTGATTAGATTTAGTATGCCATCCTTACTCTTGGCCATCTTGGCGGGGCCCTGTTCGACATGCAGAACGTGTTCTAGTTCTAACCAAAATTTACTAGTTGTGGGCATAGACTAGTGCCTAACATAGCAGACTGGTAATTTTTACTCTTTGTCTACAGCCATACAGTAATAATCAATTTAAAGGCTAATTAAAATTATTGTCAGATGGTTTTTGTCAATTATGTTAAATTTCTATTTGTGTCACCTGTGTAAGTTTGTTACATTGCAATAGGATAAACTATAGCTATAGATTATGTTCGAAAATCAGTTAAAATTGTGTTTGAATTTGATTTGTGACAATTGATTTTCAATTTCATTATCAATTAATCCGTAAATAATAAAAAACAACTAATTTTTAAACTTAGTTTAGATCATATCTTGCCTTTACTTCATGACAGTCTAGCTTCTACAGTTAGAGCATTTTACTGACTAACTTTTGTATGCATGCTACAAAGGAAATGTACCTGTCACTTTCGTAATCTGGATTTTAGCACATGTATTGTACCAACATAATGTAATACACAAGTATTAATATTAATGATTAGAGTTTGTTTTTATCAAACTTCAAACTTAAAAAATTAATGCTCTTTAGTCCATCTGGACCAAAGGTCCAAAGTGGACTTTTCTCATACAAATCCTGTCCTCCGTCCCCCTGTCGTAAACTTTTCACATTTTCGAATTCTTCTCCTAAATCCCTGGACCATTTTCATCCAAACTTAGTAGGAAGTATCCCTTAGGAAAGGGAATTCAGATTTATTCAAATGCAGGGGCTGGGCCCCCAGGGGGCACCACTAGGGAGCCAAAAGGGGAACAATTTGACAAAACTTAAAAAATCTTGTAATAAACTAGAAGGCCTATAGCTTAATGTTTTGGTGTATAGCAAATAAATTTTAGGGCAAGGAGAACCAAGTTTGTGCAAAGCATGACCCTTGGCCATGGGTCAAAAATAGATTATGCTTTTTTGGGTCAAAGTTCAACATTATAGCAAATATGTTAATTTTTCACATTTTTGACTTCTTGTCCAAAATAACTGGACTAATTTCATCCAAACTTGGTAGATGTCATCCCTTTGGAAAGGGGATTCATATTGTTCAAATGAAGGGGCTGGGCCCCCAGGGGGCACAACTAGGGGGCCAAAAGGGGGAAAATTTGACAAAACTTCAAAAATCTTTTTCTATTAAACTAGAAGGCCTAGAGCTTCATGCTTTGGTTTAAAGTAACTTGAGGGCGTGGAGAACCAACGTTTTTCAAGGCATAACACTACAGTCAAAAGTTTTCAAATGCCAAAAATTTACATACATGTATAGGCCCATTTAAACAAGATGTACGTTAAGGCCCAATGGGCCTCTTGTTAAATAACATGTTCTTGGGTCAAATTGATGAGTATCACAAACAATACAATAGATTGTTGAGATTAGACCGAATTTGGCAATGAGATGGTTCTGCATTTTAGTTTAACCCACAGACTGTACATGTATATAAAGATGGACAATCAACAGTCAACAAAACCAGATCTAACTTGCTCCTGTTTATTAATGTGTACACTGCGATCTGGTTTTAATCAGATTTAACAACAGCAAGAGATCCAGAAATCTTTTCAAATGACCCTTTTACAGCATTAGTTTATTGAATGTGTTTCATCCTTATGTAAGGGGTCCATATATAGCTAGGCACCTGGCTATAACAGTAATTTTGGAGTTAACTTTCTGATATTATTGTCCATACATATACAGTATACCCAGGACTCATTAGTTAGGTTTTGAACAAGAAAATAGCAAGCACAGAATAAAATGCACAAAACCTTTTAAGGCAAACAAAACTTTCGAAAACGAACATACAAAAGCAGAAAATCATATTTTGTTTTAAAAAGTTTTCGATCCTATTATTGTATTCTGATTATACCAAATAAATGATTTGACAACACTATGATGAACACTGACTCTACATCAAAAGATAAATCCTCCAGCAAATGTGAAATGTCTCATCACTTCAGTATTTAGCCCACGTTTGGCACTGTGCCCTTACAAGTTACATTTTCTATGATACATGTATACATTACATGTACTACAGCATGTTTTCACACCCATTTCAAGGTCACTCACTCAACCACTATTATAATTGAATGTTGAATGTCATTGGATTTAAGTAAGTTGATAATATTAATTGTTTTATTTCTATAGCTATACAAAACCAAAGCCTGAGTTGGAGAGATGACTCAAATTGTCAAGGGAGGCTACTTGCGACGATACAGCAGTAAGTTGGATGCTTCTCACATACAAAAATTTTGTTAAATTTTAAAATTCTGTTCAATGAAGAACGAAATATTTACAGAATGAATATAATAAGCTAAACAGAATTCTATTATTAAGATATTTTATTTACATGCATATATTATGTGAACATAAATATACAAATACATTGTACCTGTACCATGTAAATATATGAAAATACAAAAGAATGTATGCAAAAAACTAATTAAAACTTATAGCTAATTCATTAATTCTTTATCTTCATCATTCAGTTATTTTCAAAAATGTGCTCCCTTGAATGAAACAACAATACTTGTAATTATATGTAGTTTTCTTATATGATTATACAACATACATTAGTATGACGATTTTTAGTCCATCTGGACCTAAGGTCCAAGGTGGACTTTTCTCATACACATCCCGTCCTTCGTCCGTCGTTAACTTTTCTATAAACGACATCTCCTCTGAAACTACTGGGCAGATTTCAACCAAATTTGGCAGGAAGCATCCTTAGGGGAAGGGGATT
>JAUMGZ010179958.1:0-14107 GCA_032359645.1 Pododesmus macrochisma | reverse complement strand
ATTGCTGACAATGTTCAAGTAACACAGCCCTTCTGAAAATATACTACTATAATTGATTCATTGCTGACAATGTTCAAGTAACACAGCCCTTCTGAAAATATACTACTATAATTGATTCATTGCTGACAATGTTCAAAGTAACACAGCCATATCAGCTGAAGCTAATTATACACACTCACTTGAAAAGAGCGAACCTGGGTAAAACAAAGAACTCGTGAATTCGCAATTTGTAACAAAAAATCAGAAATGAAAGCAACACTATTACAGGCACTTAACAAAATCCACAGTCTACTCATATTTCACAAACCCCATTCATAAAGGAGTATGACCCTATATAAGTCCAGAACATGTCTTTGTCTCAACATTGTTATAAAAAAAACTTGAGAATTTTGTTGCATTCTAGGGGATTACAGAATCAAAGTTCCTGTAGAATTCCAAGTCTTCTATCTGAGACAATGATTACTAACAGAGGTTCAATATTTACATATCAACCACATGAATGTGCAGACACTAAACAAACTGGTTGGCACCTCTTGAGGTCTCCAGAAAGATCATTTCCAACCCTGGATTACCTCCACCATCACCATCAAGTAGCGTCCACATTCTACAACTGAATCCTATAATTACACAAATCTGGTTCAGCTTATAGACTTTATAGACAGTTTAGAGGCCAGAGGTTGCAGTGTTAACATTATACTTAAGAATTATTTGTTCTTTTCTATCTGTCTGTAATTTTTTCAATCTGTCCTAACAAGAATTGGCCAAAAGCCTTGCTAACCTTCTTGGAGAAGCACTGGGCTTGGAAACACGTGGTTGAAATCAACTCACCACAGCTACAATCCATAATGATAGCTCAAATCAAACCACACACTCCCTCTACAAGAGAACAAAAAACTTGCCAACATATTCTTGAGACTGTCAAGAACTTAAAAATGTGTGCAAGAATCATGCACCCAGGCACAATTTGTCTTTGCTATAACTGTGTAATATTAACACTGATTTACCAGTGTCCTAACACATTACATCAAGACACTACGTTAGTTTGTTAACTGGGTATCTGGTAGCAATGAAAGTTTATCACATCTGAAGTAATAAATGATATGTTGATTGTTTACTACTTTCCAAAGCAATGAAGCATAATTTTTTATCATACAGAGTGTGTAAGCGACAGTTGCTTGTACCAATTGTATGTTTTATTTTTCTACCATCATTACAGAGGTATGCCAACATGAAACAATAAACAGAATGATATCAAACGGACTGCACAATGAATGTACAGTATATAACTTCTTCCTACATATCTATATCATCATATACAAGTCATTAATGTATTTTTTATAAAGTACAATTATGTCATCTTCACAATAATGAAACATACAATTATCGTAGTACCAAGATTCTACACAAAGAATGGCATCTTCATCATGGCCAAAGTATTGTTAGTATCTAGGAACAGAAATGTGTAACAATTAGGCATAAAGAACCAGAAATCTTCTAACAATTTTCATTAACGACAACGAATAAAGTGATTCTGATACAACACACATACAATCGTTTATATAAGTCTGGAACTTAATGGAAAATTTCCAGAAAAAAATTTATCAACAAACATGTCAAAAGTATTAAACAGCTGGTTGGGAGGAAATGCAGTCTTACATGAATAAATATTATATAGGAACCAAAGTTACATCTGTACAGGTCAAACAGCCTGCAGTCTCGATCACTTTCTGTACAGCAGCAATGCTTCAATTTGTCTTCAAGCAAATGCTCCAACAACATATTCTTCAATGAATGCATATGTTTGAATTCTTAAATTTGTCGAGACAGCAAATATTTCACACCTCCTCAGCCATTAAACACCTTCTTTAGTTAGTAATTAGTGCCGAGAACTAATTTTCTTTCAAATAATAATACAAAATGAGAATTGCATAATGTCAACAGCTGATCAGCTAACACTTTAAGAGTAGAAAGTGACTTCAATGTTTAATATTTAACAACCACTTGCCCAAGTAACAGATGTTTTACGTTGATTATGTACAATCTATAACACTGAAAATCTACTGCATCTAATTATGTTTGAATGTAACTATTCAACAGCTTGGTTTGTTTTAAGATGTGCATACATGTATATATAATACATGCTTTTGTTTATAACAAGTTGGTGCTTTTTTAAAATTATAACTCTACCATCTCGCTGAACATCATAGAGCGAGGTCTTTATAAGTGGCAGGGGACACTGTTATACTACATGTAGCATGTCACATCATCTCACTGTTAGTCCAGTCTAGACATATTATTCTGACCCCAAGTCTACCAGATCCATAGTTACATCCTAAATAGCTATAATGACAGCAGATGAAAAGGAATCATGGAAAAGAAGGTAATTGTGGTAAAAGAAATTAACAGTCAAAAATAGTTAGAACAAAATTTTGTAATTTCAATGGTGCTACAGACGTGTGATATACATGTATTCCACTGCCACTGAAACTACAAAGTGAAATTTAAATTCACCATTAAAAGAAGAATGAAATAGATGTAAAATCTTAAAAAAAGACAATATAAGACAGTCACTTTACACAGATATACATCTTTATAGGAACTATCATGTAGTTCAAGATTGAAACATTAGCAAACATGTCAAGATTTAAAGCAAACGAGTCAACATTAACCATTACGAACTTCAATACAACAACAAGATTCAAATAGATCAAGTAATTAATTTGTACATAAATACTGATTCATCTTATCAGAAATAAAGGCATTAAATGTATAAATCTCAGGAGGGACTATGAAGGGTTAAACAGGAAAACTGTTTCTTCCAAATCTGATAACAAATGTTTGATGTTACCAGCGTTCCAGGACACACACTTGTTTAATCACTCATTTGGCTTCTACTCACTTCTATACATCCAAAGTCGCATGACAACCAACTCTTGGTGTGGGACTCATATTCTTTTAACATGAAACCTGTGTGCTGCGTGCAACAACAGTGCTTGCAGCCATGTAAAACATCATTCACATTAAGTAAGAGTCTGGGTTTTTTCCTGCTGGCACACTTTCACTTTGGGCAGTTCTTCATCAATGAGAGTGCAATTACTGGAAAGGTCAAAAGGTTACAGAAACAAGAAGCCAAAGACAGAATTAAGGAAATTTGTTGCAACTCTTGGGTATTCTATTAATCTATGTCATCTTTAATAAGGTCTCTTAATCAATCTCTTCTTCTAATTTCGACTCAATCTAGGATAATAAAATGCTATAATTTTGATATTTCATCACGTTCATTCCTCCTGTTCTTTTGAATTTGCTGCAACATTTAGACATTTAGTGATGTTGTCTCCATAAAGACATGCTCCCCATTCCAACGCCAGGCAAACTCATCCCCCCACAATTATGCTGACAAACGGGCTGAGTTACAACAGAGAAACATGGAGGCCATTAAGTGTGCTGCCTTCTAAACAAACATTCCACCATTGTAACACATGTACCTTTAATTTGGTTCTCAGAGTTCTTCGTCTTCATCAACGAATGCTTCAGCAAAGTCATGTCACTTCAGGCACACTGTATAATTTAATTATTTCATACACAATCCATTAACATTCATGATTATTGTGACAAATGTTCCCTTGAAAAATATTGTTCCATGATTAGATGCAGCAAATGTACTGGGATAATTAAGAAAAAAACTAAACTTGCCGTCATGGTCTGTAATAAGTTAAAGTTTAATCTCAATCCCTAGCATGTTTTAACAGTTTTGGTATAGTTTTTGCTGAATCTATTTATAAGCTTCTGATGTCAGTTCTGTTGGAGCTTAGGACCTGAGGTAAAATATATTTCTGAGTTTCTCTCGAAAATAGACTTTTACAAGTATAAACACTGATTAATGAAATTGTACCTTCAAAACAAATAACTTCGACATTAGAAAATATATATAAAAAATTTCAATTTTTTTTTTAATTCAATAAAGAAAGTTATCATCATTAAGTTTCACAACACAAATCAAAGTATTGTTACTAATTAGCTAGCATGTATGCCATGTCATGTAACCAAATCTTGCTGTAAATCACACAAAGGTCAATGGGAATCTCTCAGATTCAAGAAAGAGCAGCTCAACTTCAAAAGCCACATTATAACACATAACCTTAATTACAACACCAGCCTTGCACAGGGAATGTAAGTTTTCAAGTGAGGTTAATGTGAGACTGCACACGGTTATACACACAGCAAGGAAAAAATGCTTTAATGAAGTCAAAGACTGAAGGATATATGCATTTTGCACACACTTGTAAGGCCATTGACTGCTGCCTTTTTATGCCCCAATTCACTTTTCACATGGCTAAATCACCCACAAAAGTAAAATTTAACAATTTACGATGAAACAATTATTATTTTCCAATAATTCATCTAAATGGAGTATAAAGTTTTGCATGCAGAATTCACTTTTTGCAAAATACAGACAATTAGTCAAATTCACTAAATCATAAGTTCAGCCATATAAAAATCAGGGGAAATTTACTTCTGATGAAACAGATAATGACTGTTGAACTTGTAAAATTGCATTGAGATGTATGGGTAACAAAAGTTTTGAAAATCCTTTTCAAATCTCAATTTTTCTATTTTAAAATTTAGTAAATTTCGCCCTTTTTTACTACCTAACTACTGGATGCCATGACCCATCATTTAAATCCCCATCACCTAAAGAAAGCTTCCCTATAGGTTTGTATGAAATTGGTTCAGATGATTTGGATAAGTTGATAATGCGAAAAATAGTGATGAACTTTGACCCCAAAATATGTCAAAAAAATAACACGCAGAGTCATGTTTTGAATAAAATTGGTTCTCCAAGTCCACATTTTGCTTCATGTGTACCAATCTCTTAAGGCCTGATATTTATAAGAAGATTTTTTTGTTTGTGAAATTTTGTCAAATTTTCAAAAAAAATTATCTTCATATTGGCATCTGGGGCCATACCCCTTATTGAATTGAATACATTTGAATACTCATCCACAAAAATGCCTCGTACATATAGTCTAGATGAAATTGTTTCAGCCGTTTTTTGAGAAGAAGTAAAACATGTGGAAATTAACAATGGACAGTCAGCAACAGATGAGAATTGTAAAGGAACCTCAAATTCAGGCTTTTGGTCTAGATAGACCAAAAAGCACACTAAGTTGCAACATTCATGACCTCCCAAGCACCAATTAGTATAATATTAATTGGTAATTACATATGTTTCTGTTTTGATTACATTATGCCTATCAATTATAGGCACATATAATTTTCTATCTGGTTTTGGATGAAAGCAAAAATAACAAGTTCTTGGTGTAAATATTGCTGTAATTTGTTTATCTTGTCTTTCAAACGCTGCAACGAAAGTAAACAATGCAGGAGAACTTGTCGACCCTGGCCTGATGTATTGGCGGCAGAGACATATCAACACATCTAGTCCTAGTCTAGTCTTTATGCAGCAAACCCACAGCTCTAGCTTCTTTTCACTTTTTTATTCATTTGAAACATGTAAAGCATTTATGCTTGCACCTGACTTTGAGTAATATAAATCGAGGGGGATAAAGTAGAGGAATTTAGAATTGAGAGTGATTAGGGAGGGTATTAGAATTAACAGATGTTTTACTAAGCACCTTATCATCCTGCTGAGGTACTGCATACATAAATATTGATCTATTTACACTCACTTATATTACTCCTCTAGAAATACATCCAATCTTAAACTCTTCAAAACATATGGTTCTACTTATTACGCTCAGGAAGTGATTTTTGAAATAGAAGGAATATATCCAGTGTCTTTGACCCACAAATTGCTGTCTATTAATTAGTGCCAGAATAATGTGGGTGGACTTGTATAACGAGCTCATGTTGATTCACATGTAAAAAAACACCAAAGGAAGAACTTGACTTTGTTTTTATTTATTTTCAGTGGTAAAATCAATTAACAAAGTGAAATGTAAAGTTTAATTATTGCCCTCTGTGATTTTAATCAGGAAATCTAACAGCAGTTTTTCTTAATGATTAATTACAAACAGCAACCTATTTTTTGCTTCAGGGTGTAAAATAATGAAAAACTGCATGGTTAAGTAATTGTATCTTTATTTCAAGAACCAAAATTTAGCTTCTGGTTGTCAGGGAGTACCCTGGAGATGGATTCTGATATGACAAATCATTTACTGTAACATTTGACATTTTAACTATAGATGGATAAATTGTCAATAGCTTTTGTTTTATTTAGTGTCAGAAAGATTCCAATTTGATTTTACAAAGTCCCCCATTTCTTCAAAATAAACAAGTAAACTGTCAACAATATTTTTTACTGCAATTGTTACCTAGATTAAAATTCAACAGACTTTTGGTTAACTGCTTCTACCTGTCCTCCCAAATATGAAGGGTCATATGATTAGTATTGCTTTCTATCAGCATTACCTTGCTTGCATATATTGCTATATATGATAATGTCCATCAGATTAATCTGACTCCTTTACCAATCCACAAAACAACAAAAATTAGTCCAGTGTAGAAAAAAGAAGCAAAATGTCTGCCAGGTCTTGTGACTACTTCCTGGAACTGACACTAGACATACACAATCTTCGACCAAAAATTTGTGAATTTCTCCCTGCAGGTTACAGGGAAATTGGAATTAATGGGAAAACTTCCGGGCTCAGTTTCTTGTCTCTCCACAAATCACCACTTTTCTTGAATTAGGGACATAATATTTCATTGTGGGATGTGTTTTTATCCACTATGAAGGAATAATTAGAAGTAATGAGTGACGTCTTTGTCACACACTCATTCCTGGGTGACAGGTCTTAATAATATCTTTAGACTTGCATGCAAAAGCAACATTTGAATAAAAAATCAGATTTAGAAATCAAAAGGCACTTTTATTATGACGACATTTCATATATTAATGCCTGCTTCAGTTTGAATTTTTGTATTTATAACAATGTGTAACTTATGAAATGGTTCAAAATTTGAAATTGTTGTTTTCAATTTTGAACACTATACAATTTGCACTGTTTTTTCACATTAAAATCGAAGCAGGTTAGAAAACCTGACAGTGCATATAAAATGGTCTCAAACAATGGTGTGCTTTAATGGTTTTCTTTTGCATTGATTGTGTTTTGTTACCAATTCAGTTTGTTTCAGATCCTGCTTCTTGTTTTTCTTTCTTAGTCGTTTTTGTAGAAATTTACTGAATGATAAATATCTATTATAAACAGCTACTTACAATGAATTACCTTTATCTTGGCTCTACACATCAAACCATACAGAGAACGTGTTTTATCTTGGAACATGTTCTCAACACTTCACAAGATCTTTATAGGCTACCCTCATCCAAGCTATCACATGGAGCACAAAGTCTGTGCAAAGAAAGCTAAGAGGGTCTAGATCAAAACAATATCTAAACATAAACTGATTTTTCACAAAATTTATCAGGGTTGTGTTGAATACAAAGAGTTTTCACTTTTAGCGAGTATAAACACATGTAACAAAGACTCGAAAGACATCATGAACATTGACAACTTTGTAGAGTTGAAACCAATCGAAACACCCCTGAAGAACTACACTCTATAAGAAGCATTGGCGTAGCAGTTCCCAGTGAGTTGAAACATCTAAGAGTCCCAGATGCCGACTATAACATATAATGTAAATCAAAATCCCAACACAGAACAAACAATAAATACAACATGCATTGTCAGTTAAAAACAGAAATGAAGTCATTAAATTAGTACTCAGATGATCTAGCTCAATGCGTAAACATGCACACATATCGATGTCATTATCGAAGCAAGAAATGTTTTGACCTAAATTAAGTTCCTACTTCCGGTCTCATAGTAACTTCTGACTTTCTTGATACAGACAGGACAAACTGATTTTAATGACTCTCCAATAGAGAAACCACATTTAGTCATTAAAAATAGCATGAATGATTACCCTGAAATATTTTCTTGAAACTCTTCTTTCCTGAAAACCACATTTAGGTTGTTGTACATCATTGAGGAAAACCATTAACGTTCATTGGGTTATGGGTTCCATGTTTATTCCCTCCTTGACAGTAATGGCCGATTTATTTCATTTAAAAAGAAAACTGTGTTCAAATACTCCAATATTCCAAGAAACTGATGATTCCAAGAATATGTGGTCTTGAAATATTGGGTTAGTGCGGTTTTATGGGCAAATTGAGGAAACTGACAGACAAACATTAAGCATTAGAAGCATTTATGGTAAACAAAGCTAAACAAGATGTCTTCAATATATACCTTCCCTTGTCAAATTTTAGTTCCAACACATTTATACATATGTTAGATTACAGTCTGAGCCCCCCCTCCAACCCTCCAATTTTTCTTTTATATCAGTAAGAAATCATGATCAGAGTCAACTTCCTTTTTAAACTTCATTTCACAGCTACCAGTGTCAAGTTGATTTGAGAAATCAGCTCTTTTTATAAAATATAGTTTGTTTGATTAGGTTTGGGTTCTTTTAACTCATTTTAGGTCACATTGAGACAGTGTCTGCTTGCAACAGTGCGCACTTATGGCAACTTTTTAGTGCTGTCTTACTGATATATTACTTTGCATACACATTGACACAATACTTCACTCGGTCACATTATCCTGACACCAAGCCAACCAGTCCTTCTTCTAACCATTAGTGCTGCCTGTTAAGCAAGGAGCGAGAAGAGTGCCCAATTTTAATGTCTTGGGATATGGTGCCACCAGGATTCGAACCCGTGATCGCGGATTCTCTTCACCAGTGTACCGACACGAATGAAACATTCAATCACTCATAAGTAGATAATTAACAATAAACAAAGTGCTAGATTTGACATTGGCCTGACGATAACTGTGTTTGATTACTATTTAACAACACTTTTTTTTACATGCAACAACTGTCAAGTTGTGAAGAAGTCTTGGTAGAAGTAAAATAGCTGTAACACAGCTAACTCGACTCCCCCACCAGCAGAGTACACATGTTTTATCATTACTACAAGATTTTTTGAGGGATATGTTATCTGTAAGGAACCGAAAAGATTTAAGCAGTCACAATAAATCAAGCAAAACAATGGTATACACTACACACCAAAAGTAAGTTTACCTATAGTACAACAACTTAAGCTCTAAAATTGGTGGTATTTGTATATAAAGTGTTTTCTTTGATAGAACATTGTAAGTATCAAATTATTAGCCGATTCTGTATTCTAACCCCCACATTATAGAGATAAACTGATTATGTTAAACTGTATATATATAAGTATCTAATTCAAATCAAAATTTGTTATCTACATTTTTTACATGAGAACCTGTATTGGTGAATTATCTTGCAATAAAAACCATTGAGTAATTTTAAAATAGAAAATTCTGCTCGGAAGGATCTGCCCCAGTGGGTTATCTCCCTACATTTATACCGCTCACATTCTGACAAGAGTAAACATCTTTCATAAACAATACTTAAATACCATAGCAAATCTAAATGAAACAGGATAATGCTACTTAAGTGATTGAATAAATCTCCAAACAACAAAGCTTCAAAATTAACCTATTGTACCATTCATTTGAGCAGACTTGTGGTGGCTAACAAAAACCACTTTGTTTCTATAGTAACCTTGCTTGTGGAGGGACCTGTAGTTGATTATATCTCTCTCATAACAAGTCAATCAAACTTATCAGTAGGATTCATTGGCAGCAAATTACTGTACAAGATAACACGATTATCTCTAATCAAAAGTGTTTAAGGCAGACACCCTCACACATGATTTAAATACTATAGACACTCACTACAAACAATCAAGTACCCTAACATGCAGACAGACACAATACAATCAAGAAATGTATTTGTTTATAAAACTGAAGGTATTTTTGAGATGTGTTCTTGTGCACTACTTCTTTCTTTTTCTTCTTCTTTTTTTTATATCAAATTATGGGGGACAGTGTGCACTGTATTTGCAAGAAAAGATTTATTGCTTTTTTATAAATGAATTAAAATCATTTAAATATGTATCTGAAGCAGATTAATTGTTTTTTGTCAGAAGTTAAAATGTTTTTACCTGTTACAATAACAGGGACGTTATTTCAGAAAATCTGATTTTAAAACAGTCTAATACATACTCTTCTAGAAAGGGTTGTGCCTAATAAGATGTTGCCTTTAAATAGATAATCTAACTTAATTAATTTTAACAAAAGTGAAATAATAACAAGTTTTTGTCAAAGATAAAAACTATTATCACTTGCACAGATCAGCACTGTGTCAACTGTATTTGTATGCCCCAAAATGAAGGTTTTCTGAGATCAATAAAATAATAGAAATGCCTTGTTCTTTTTTCTTTAAAAAAAAAAATGTTAAATCAAAATATTAAATGTGTATGCTGAGAAGACATGAGAATACTACTGCTACCTTTTGCCTTATAAATGAAAAAAGTTCAAACTTCAGAAACTGAAACACATAAAATGAACTTGAAATTGTTCACAAATTATAGAATGCACAAGACTTACCTGTAGTCTTTAATCCGGGCAGATCTCTAAGATAAATGATAAAATTCTTTAGCTAGATTTCCGTGCTTTGATTCTGTTCTACGATCTTAGTCCAGAACTATGAGTTCGTTTTTCAAAAACGGATCACTGTGGGTTATGACACTGAAGTCACAGGCTATCAGGTTAATGCTTGGAAGCGGTATTGAGCCTTAGAGAGATAATACAACTTAATTGTCTTAAGACAAGGTGCCAACTAATGGCTGATCTACAATCATCTAATAATGTATGGTCACCAGTAACACAACAATCAATTCCACATGCCTAGGTCACTCATGTGTGTCTGGTGGATCCTGTGCAGAAGTAGGTGCCTGTCCTTGGGCTGCAGGAGGTGCAGGTCGTGAATGGAGGGGTATATGTGTCCTGTATGTGGGACAATGGAAGGGGAAGATATGCAGGACGAGTCAGTCACATGGCAGTCTCCCGTCACATCTGACAACTTGAGCAGACAAGATATGGTCTTGGTAAGAGAGGCTTTGAGGGACTGGCTCTGGTGGAATCACTGCAGGGACTGGCTGTACTGTTTTATGCTACATACCTCTACAGGAATATGGAGTTGATAGAGAGTAGAAGTGAAGAGTAGACCACATGTAAAAGTCATTCACCACTGACAGGCAATGTGTACCTCATGTACCCCCCTCCCAAACACAACAATCATATTTAATGTATAAACATGTGTTATCCATTTTTTTCGATTCTGCTGCTTTTTAAATATGCTCAAGTTTGGTGAAGGGTAGAGGTCTTGTAAACTCGTCAGGTCGCAGCTTTTTACACATTATAAGTCTCCTGCAGCTAGAACTGTGCAGCTAGCAGTGTCATTAATCACCAACTTAATCGCATGCATGTCATGTGCTTTGAACTTTTCTCTCCAATTTTTCTGTACTTTTCTTTCTTTTTTTACTGTGTGAAATGTATACCAGTAATGCTTTTTCGTAACCCTCAATGGAACTTTCTGAATAAGATGCTGATACATTCCTTATCTTCCTTATTAGAATCCAATCAATTAAGATTTTATAATTTCCCCCTCCCCTTTACAAGCGGAAAGTATTATTTTTGCCTAGAAATTCAGAGAACAAACAGTTTGAGCAACAATTAGTTGTTGAATAAATTCATAACTATATAACCATCAATGAGCCACAGTAATGATATGTGTATTTTATGTTAACATAAAAATATTTATGGCAAGGGAATCTTATTTTAATACCTGCCTATACTGTATCCCCTGGGAACCCCTTTTTATTATTAATTAGATGCATTTAATTAATTCTAACCAATCGCAAATATGGCTTACATTTACTGAATATTTTTAACCAATCAGAATTCAGTTCTTTGTCTATAGTGTCTAATTTTATCATATTTATCGAGCTTCAAGTCAACTCCTCGTATAAAATTTTCAGATTTATTTGCAGTACCCACCGCCACCCCTTTTCCCCTCCAAGCGGTATACCTTATATGGCGGGTTATTACATTGTATAGTAGGTTGTTTTTGTTTTTGTTTTGGTGTATATAAATATTTCAGTGCATAATTATTTCTTGCTTGGTTTTACATAACCAACATACTAATTACTTGTTAGATGTACATATGATCTTACTATATTTTTATGATTATACTTACGGTGCGACGACTTAGCCCACACACTCCTCCTCGGCCAACTCTTTTCGGCTGACTCGGATATTTACCTTCCAATTTCTAACTGCCCTTGGGCTTGAGTATTTTCTCAAAGAGTTGTTTTCCTCCGGGCACGAGGAGGCCACAAGAGGAGGTTTAATTTTTTTATTATAATTTATGGGTATTATTTGCATACATTCGTACTTGGTATTTCATAACTGTTTTTAAATTTTCTACAATATTTAATTAATAGGATATGAGCGAGTGCTAGCTCTATTCTGTCATTGTATAACTTTGGCGTAGGCTTAAATTGTGTCGCCCATCTTTGTCAATTTTATGTTTTTCAATATACATGTATATCCTTTTTTATTATAGTATATGAGCGAGTGCTAGCTCTATTCTATCATTATATAACATATTCATTTTTAAAATTTCATTGAATAATAAAATATTTTTAGTTAGCTTATAATTTGAAAATATATATTTTCTTTAATTGGTACACTAGTTTGTTTCTATGTGAAACCAAAACTTAACTTATTAAACCTCTCAATAATCATAAATTATACAGATTTTTTCTCTCAATGGGAGAACGAACCCATACTTATATGTAGGGTCACCATTAACTTGACTAAAATAGGAGTGTCATACAAACCAGTCTAGATTATAAAATTCATACACTGTTGTATCAAGTTACTTTATATTTGATAGATAATATTCTTGTCAACATTACAAGTAAGACACCAAATTACTTCAGTATAACATGGCTATTACAACAGTGATGTATATTGAAGATGGGATTTATAATTCAAGCACCAACAATCCAGCTGAGACAATTAGTATGAAAAATAGGATTCGTAAAAAACCCATATTTTACATCCAAGAAACACCACAAGGCCCGTCTCAATTTCTAATTACCAGAACGAAGGAGAAAAATAAATTTTTCATTAAAACAGATATGTGTTTCTGTCACCTGTCTTGGCAGTAAGGACAAGCGATGAGTCACTCAGTGGGGTGTCACCCTACCTATTTATGCTTACAGGGAGTAGTGTTCACCTTGATTACATAGATATATCTTGTTTACATCATACATACTGCAGGTCTCCTAACAACTAGTGTGCCCTTATGCCTCGCGATATTCCTACAGCAACTGAGCACAAATCCATCAAACGCTAGGAAGTCTTGTAAAATTTATGGGTACTGTCGTCAACACAGGACACACGATTTGCTGAGAATCTTGATTCTTGTGACACAAGACAACCGCAATGTTGGGATGTGCCACAGGATAAAAGGAAGGAGGTAGTTAATTCGCTCTTCCTATTTGCAGTTTGCTTCATTTGTTTTCATTAGATGATGGTGTAATATATCACAAAATGTTCTGCAGACAATTTACTCCCTGGAATCACGACAACATTTCCAATATACGTTGTTACAAAATGATTGTTATTTTGCTGTAAAACTCTCTAACGCAATGGCAATATATATATATTCCCTGGCAGCTAAAAAACTGGAGACAAAATAAGAAGTAAATGTGTCGCCAGTCTTTAAGTGACACTTCTATCAAAATATTTTGTCCTTTACTGATGGTAGGTAGTTGTAACAGTACAGAATTAGTTTTTAATTACATTCCAGAGGAATCTTAAATTGAAAACAAACACTTCATTCAGCAACAAAGCCAATACCCAACAGTAATGAAAACTAATATAACCCAACATTAATATAAACTATTACCCAACAGTAATGAAAACTATAACCCAACAGTAATGAAAACTATTACCCAACAGTAATGAAAACTATTACCCAACAGTAATGAAAACTATAACCCAACAGTAATGAAAGCCAATACCCAACAGTAATGAAAACTATCACCCAACAGTAATGAAAGCCAATACCCAACAGTAATGAAAACTATTACCCAACAGTAATGAAAACTATTACCCAACAGTAATGAAAACTATTACCCAAC
>JAUMGZ010179948.1:0-14108 GCA_032359645.1 Pododesmus macrochisma | reverse complement strand
ATTTGCATTTTGCTGATTATAATCGTAATCTACTTAGGTCAATACCACATCTTTTGTTGCCTGTCTCGGTCCCTGTCAACATTACTTGTTGAGGTGATTGAGTCGGTATAGTAATCGTCATCAGGAAAGGTGCGTGATACTAAGGGGAGGTAAATCCGTATAAGTGGCTTCTCGATTTTATGATACAATCTGAAAAGAGCACCGACACAATGGTCAACCAATCTATTTTGGCTCTTGAGAAAATTATAGCCATGATAATTGTCACAACCTTACGTCAGCTGTTACTTGATATAAAGCTTGCAAGTTATGGGTGCATTTATTACATATATTAGTGTAAGCACAATTTACTGGGGGGAAAAAACAAAAATTATCTAAACAAGATCTAGATGTACTATTTTAATGACCAAAAATCATTCACAAATTTGACAAATGAAAATAGTTCATTCAAATTTAAGACTATGAAGATATGTTATAATATATTTTTTTTAAATCAGAACGTATATGGACTCACCGTCATTGTTCAATGATATATGTTAAAACATTAAAGCAATTAAAATGACATTGTCAAATATACCAATTGATACTCTCTATTCCATATATGACCTAATTTTTTTCTTTGATAGATTATAATTTTGTATGAAATATCCAAACCAATCAAATTGGTTGTATCTTCAAAGAACTAAAGAATTAAGAGAACCCTCAAAATGTTTACATCAAAGATTTCATAATATACATGTAATACATGCAAACGTTACTTGGAATTATAAACATTATTTACATTTTCGCATTTTGCATGAAAATGCAGCTCACAAACCCAGACAGTAGACCCCAGACAACATCACACGGAGTATCAAGGAAGGGTACTCAAGGTCAACTTGTAGGGTAGTTTGATATATCTGAAGCATAGTTTACATTTTTTTCACAGCCATGACCCCGATACTCGGCAATAGCTGGTGTAAAACCCTTGTCTATATATAATATCTGACTGTGCCTGCTACTGTGTTATGTACACTGGGCTTAGTCTCTGCAACCATTTATCACAAAACATAATGAATTGAGGCTGACAGGCCAATATGTTACCTAAAAACATGATATACGCAAAGTTGATTTGATTAATTCTCATGATAAGCTTATTATTTCCCTTTACGGACCCTATATATTGTATTTTACAAGTCTTGATGGTTGTGCCGAGGCTGCGTTCATGTTTTATTGTTCCTTAATACACAGATATTTCTCCAATAATTGAATGAATTTATGAATATTGTTTACGTCATGGCGTAAAACGTGTACAACATTGACCTACACAGAAGTTAAATGCTACTTGATCTCATGTTTTATTCAGATCGGCTCACAGCAACTGTCAATGCATTGTATCCTTTATCCCGCGATGATAATACATAGTTACAACCAGTTTTATGTGTGTATATTGAGTACACATATTCTGATGGGCATGAATTTTGCATGCACGTGTTGGAAATTTGACAAAACATTTAAATGTAACATTGTAATGAATTTCTGCACCGGGAGTTGCCATCTTGGCACTTTCAATGGCAGTTTTTATGACAGATCTATATACTAACCATCTGGCTTACAGTCTGATACCATGAATACAGGGTGTTCTAAAGTATGATTTTCTGACTTTTGTACAAGTCTTAAGAAAGGTGTTCCAACTAAAGTGCAGCGACAGTATGCATTTCTATAAGAGTACAATCAAAGGTATTCAAGAGTACAGCTACACTATGGGTTTATACACAAATATAATCAAAGATGTGTCAAACTACACAAAACTACAGTCAAACCTGTCCGTAAAGACTGCCAAAGAGACCAGAAAAAGTGGTCTTTATATGGAGGTTGTCTAATTTACAGGTAAATAAAAGTATGTACAGATGGTCTCTTTATAGAGATGGTCGCTAGAGTAGGTTGCACTGTATAATATGAGTTTCCAGCTTTGGGAGAAGTTGTGTAGTAACAAGTCATTTGCATCCTTTTAGATAGAATGATATATGAAATATTGGTATGTTATCTGTAGCTAGATTATCGACCATTAACATTTTATTTTAATTGGAATTTTCTCTTATCTTTTTAGGTGAATCATGTATAGTCTGCACATAGAAGATATTGGGTATTCCATTTGGAAGGAAGTCACCAACAAAATGTACATAATAAAGGCTAGGTTTAACCAGGTAGATTTCAGACTAAAAGTGGACACACAAGGACGGACAGATATTGTTCATGTTGGAACTGTTACTTGATAAAAGGAGGACTCCTGAGATAAAGAAACATGTAGTTATCCCTAAGAACTACATACACACTACAGTGGCACCAAACAAGTCTCGTTATCCACCAAGGATTGTAACAAGAGACTTTTATTACTAGAAAAAAATCACTAATGAAAACATCAATTAACATAACAGGAAATGATTTGACAAGGATTATAGGTGCAATATCAAAATCTAGAAAAATTGATTTTGTTTTAATTAAACCTGATGAATTTTTTATGGAAGATTGAGACTTTGTTAAAACTAATCAACTTAACAATATGCATGCATTGTGTCCTACTGTAAAGTCAGAATGTTCTATCAGAATGCTTTGAAACATTAAACGTGTCAGAAGATTTGAAAGATAAAGGAGAAAAATCAAAGTTCTATAGAATCCAGAAAAATAGCAATATAATATTTTTACAAGAAAACTTGCATTGAATGTAGCAATGGGATAAGAGACATCCAAGTTATAGAAAGGAGAACAAAGTGTGCATCATATGTGAAAAATTACCAGACCAAAGTCAGACAGTGACACACAATCTGTGATTCGTGAATTTTCCTCTGGAACAAAAGGTTTTGCTGACATTTATGAAGATTGTTATAATATATGGAAGCTGACAGTTTTAAGAATTCAACTGATTGATAAAAGAGTGCTTCTTCTGCAGATCTTCAGGACAATATGCAGCCCGAGATTACAGAGTGATGTATGAAGTGTTTCTTGGATATGTATTGCTGTACTGGTTTGTTAAGCACCAAGTTTCAAATGGTTCAAAAACAAAAGGCATGCATCGTGGCACTTGGGCTGGGTTAACCAAAGCGAAATGCTAATATAAATTACAGACCAAAATTGTTTGTTATATGCAAGGTATATAATGGTCTGTGAATATAATACATATCGGGACTACAGTCCCACTCGAAGCAATGTCTTAATTACTGATTGAACTGGACCTTCAGGCCTTTTGTTAATAAACATTTAAAAGACATTACTTACCAAACAATGTAAGAGCATAAAAGAAATGAAGGTTTCCATTAAAAACATGAACTATTTCCCAGTCTTTATACCTAATATGGATTATGAAGAATACTTGAATAGATTTATCGTTTTTGAATATTGATTTAAATTTGTAGATTGTCTGTGGACAGTGTGTGTGTACGTAAAAAAAGTGAAATTTTAATTTTAAAAATGTATATTTAAATCAGTTCATTTTCAAAACAATTAATTGGATTAAATGCTTAAGAATTTTGATTAGGAAATGAAATACTTTGTGGTATTTAGTATTTTTTTTTTCTATATTTGATTTAAAGAACTATTTTGTGTGTTTATTATTTAGGGTAAGATTTTTGTTTATTTTATATTGTGCTCGCCCTATAAGACTTTATTTTCTAATTGAATTTATCACAGAAATATTCAAGTTTTAGTAGCACACATCAATCACTAGCCTTAATCATGTTAATCCATTCCCTAGGCTTATGACATGCTGTAGCGGTTTTGAATGAAAGCATTTGAATTGTATTGACATTGAACATTTAATGTGATTTTGTATGAATCTTGAAAGCTTGGAGTTCATATCTTATCAGATTTTCTTCGAATCCCTGTACAGTGAAGAAGGTACACAAGAGACTTGAAACATCAGATATAGAAATCCCCTAGGATTGAGATTTGATGGTCATTTCAATTTATTTAGTGATTCCAAATATGGTTTTAAAATCTGTGACACTTAGCCTTGCAGTTTATCAGATTATCTCTTGGCATGTATCTAAAGTAAAACTACCTTTTATGGCATCAGTTTATTCATCATAAAACTGCTATTCCCTGAAACAAAGTGAAATGCTAATTTGTACACTTTCATAGATTAAATGTAGTTTTACAACCTAAACCTTGATAAATGAAAATCAATCTGTGCCAGGTAAATATAGTGACAATCATTTGATTGTTTTTCACCTTTGAACACCATCTTATTTCGATAATTATGTAAATGTTAAACCTATCAGTGCTATTGTGTACTTTTAAGCTAAGTAATTCTGTTTGTAAGAATATTAAGAAGTGAGCATAGTAAGACTTGTTTATTTAGTAGTACAAAGTACATGGATACTGTACCTTGTTAATGATCCCTTCATCTTTAACTTATAATGATAAAGTAAACAAGTAAAAGCCCTTTGCATCTTTAACAATAACAAACAAAACCAGACAAGATCCTAAATCTTTGTTATGATAATTCATATTTCCTAGATGCTCCCCGATTCATAAATAAACAAAGCGGAGATGAAGCACTCTTCATTGTTTAGACAAGTCTATGCTTTGTGGGTATTCTCGACTTTATGGATATGAGAGGGTAAGATAAGAGCATATATTTGATGTAGTCTGCATGCAAGCATGACATTGGGTACAGAAAACATTTGATTGTTTTACCACAGGACCGCCCTTGAACAGCAAACATCTCGTCTATACACCAAGTTTAATGAGTTGCCCAGCTCTTTATGAGCAGGCTTCATTATTATTAATAGCAGAAGGATTTATATTGTAAAATGCATCCATATGTTCTACGGAAACCATTCAAACTATTTGTTTAAAGTCTGTTTGTTATAAGCGGTGCTTATTACCAGGAAGAGTATGGCAGCATCTTGTACAAATTGAGATTTTTGGAACATGATCAGCAATTTATTAAGCTAACCTATCCATAAAAATATCCAGTTATTACTGTTATGACTGTGTGGGATCTGTTGCTACTTATTGTAATAGGTGATGCCTCGTTAGTGACGGTGCCAGTTCATATAAATGGGATAAATTATAATAGATGGCATTTATGTTGAGTTTGAGAAAATTTTCCTATGTAACTTGAGATTTCAAATATTGATTAGATTTATAAAGTGGGAGATGGGAGATTGAGGTGTCAGATTTTATACATAAGTGATAAATACTGCATAAAAGTTGGTTATTTTTTGTTTGAAACAATACTTTAATTTGTAACAAGAGTTGTCCGACCTTAGACAAATCTCTAAAAATGCGAGATAAATGACTCCCATACTATTTAATCCTTTGTGTTTTTAAAGAGTAGCTCTAATATTAATAGCCTCATTATTTGCCCACGACATTTATGTCACGAGATAATTCTAAATATGCTCTGGAACACGAGACAATAATAAAGAGCAGTCCGCTTACTGTAGGTAGTCCTTGTAAATGTACTCTATATAAAACTATGACTTGTAAATCTTTCAAGCATATGATGTGTAGAGTGATGGCGTGTCTAATTAGTTTGTTTACATTCATTTAGATGCCCCATCTAGTCACACATTACACAACTGCTACAATGCCCATCTCATTTTCAAGAAACATGCGTTTCTCTTGCCCATTAACTTGGAAACATGGAGAGGAGTTTGCATTTTTGCCTTGCCTGCTTTGTGACCCCAAGACCTAAGTGTGTGTTTTGTATATGGAAATATTTGTTAGTTATGTTTGGTTCATAGATTACGTAGATAAGAATCTTAAAATCTGTAAAAGTCATCTTTTCCATAGACCTGTCATTACCTTCATCAAACATAAACCCCGGAGAACCCTTGCCACCTCAAGCATTTCATGTCCCTTCAAGTTAATTAGATTCCTAATACACCTGGAACAGCTAGGTGTTGTGCTGTTTAGGTAATGAAGAAATAGCTTCACCACCCAAGACTGCCACTTATGACATGCACGTAAGAAAATGTGTCTGATGAGTTTACATAGACACTTTAGAAAAATTGCTGTTATCCCTGCATTGGTGTTTATAAGAAATGGAAAGAAAACATACTAAGATGTCTAGGTTGGCATTGGGTTTCTGGCATTTCTATGATAAACCAGAAGAGGATTGCTACATGGAATTGGTTCGCATTTACCCGACTTCTGTTTATTATAAACCAGAACTGAAGTGGAGGAATAAAGTATAGAATCGTCCTGGGTAACGTTCAATTAGACCAGTGTTTATAATAAACCAGATTTTTACTTTCCTGTTTTGACAAGTTTGAGAATTCCTGAGAGTTCAGAGGTGGAGTGTGGCTACAGTAACAGTTCTGAAAATGTATAGATGGAACATAAGCAGTCCAGATAATAAATAGGTTTGCCATATAGACAAGGAATTGTAAATGTGTAATACAAACTCAGATAACATTAACGTGGCAGATGTGTATGTTAGTACAATATATTTCTTCTTGTGGTGTACTACCTGTCTAGAAACAATGTTTGACATGTACAAAAAAGCGAGTATCTGCCCTTGTTACAATTCTTTTTTTATGTTTGGGGTCTGTCAATCATCAGAGTGTTTGTTTCTGCATTAGAGCTGTCAAGAATCTTTGCCTGTTCTCAATGAAGAGACTTTAAATAAGCCTCTTGTAATACACCGAACTTCTTTAACAACATAAAACAGACTTTTGGTTCACTGAAGACTACAGAATGCATAAAACTTGGTTTAATGCCATAATGGCACAAATAGTGTTTGTTTTATATAAAACAAAAACCACCAGAATGGCAGACAGTGGATATTGTTTAAATATATTGTGTCATTTGAATATAATTGTATCTGGATTTCGTTTTAAGAATTTTATCAAATATTTGATAATGGCTGGTTATTGATTCTACATATATGATTTGAAGCATATTGATAAAAACCAGAAATGTCTGGACAAACTAGGAACAACATTGAATGATTCAACATCACATGATAACAAAAGGTGTAAATTTTCCATAAATTTGACATATCACAAGTTATATATTATTCATTGACACTACCAAGACCAAAACAATATGACACAGTAATTGCAGACGTGATTATATTAGGTGGATATGTGAAAAGCACATCATCATTTAACAGTTTTGCTGTCATGCCATTGATGATAATGTAGTGTCAAAGATGTAGTTTACTCGGCGTATTGGCAGTTAGCATGTCAATTCTTCACAAGGATGTACATCTCATCCTTGGAATTATCATTGATTTTATTCCAATCAGCTCACAGAACATGCAATTACAGACTGCTGGGCCTGCATGTTTATCATCAGTGAAGCAACAACTCTTTTTCTGGCGCAGCAATAATTAGCAGTTATACTGTGAAGAGGTATCACGAAAACCGGCGCCTAATAGTCAGGTATGCTGACTGTAGGTTGTCGGTGATGTGCGAATTCTCACAAATAATAGCTTAGCGCCTCTATATAATGATAAGACAGGATTCACCTGTAATCATCCCATTCTCACGTGATCTGAATGATGATAGGCTTTAATTACATGTAACTACCCAAGGTCTTCCCAAGGCTTTTACATAAACCCTTAACTTTTTGTCGGAGTGTGATGATGGTTTAAATTAATTACCCTAGATCTAAACAAGGATTTCATGTGAGCTTGAATTATGTGAATGGAATGACTTTATAACTGGCTGTATCAACTAATTAATAAATGTAATATTTTCAGCCTAACTTATTACCGCATTTTGATCATTCAGTGCTCACCACAGAATAGTGTTTTCTGTTATGTAAGTTTGTGGTTGTATATTGTGTGTACCCACCATGACAAAGTGATCATTAGTGACACATCATTACAACATATTCTGGCACTATATACATCGGTGTAAGTAATGCTCTGGAACATTTAAACTTGATTTGCCAGCTGTGACATTTCCCATATAGAAGTATTGGGTAATGTGTGTTAATGCAGTAAAGCTAAGTGATCACATGTTTGCATTCTGGAAAGGGAGACAATTGTCTCTGAAGATAAAAAAGATGGCTTAGAAAAACCTAAGTGACACGTAAAATCAATGAAAATTTACCTGGTTGACATAAGAATGCTAGGTTAAAAATTAAAGTTTTGACAGCATATGTAGATTCTAGATCTATAGTGTAATTGAGATCTGGTGTTGACCGAATAAATACTGTGACATGTGTTACATGGTCTTGAGTGACTAGGATTATAAAACAGCAGTCAGTCTTTGTACGTAGTATGTATCCATGGACTGTACAAAATTTGTATATATATATTCACATCACCCTTATCCTTAATGTTGAAAGTAACAAAAATAAAACAACGTTAAGGCAAAATGTTGTGTTTAAAACTTGTAAATGGAATCACGGACTATGATTGAAAAAGGACTAAAGTGTCAATACATCTTATTTGTATACAAGATCCCCCTAGAAGTGTGGAAAATTAGGTGTCTGCCACTGACTTTTTTCTCTTTAATGTTGCTTTAGATATGTTTTTTCTTATTTGATGTAAATAGTTTACAAGTTTTTAGTTAGGGTTATAGTAGTAAGAAAAACATAAGCTTATTGTACTTGGCAGAGAGCCATCTGCATGTTTAAAGGTTGTAATTCACAAAGACAACAACTACGTTTATAAAATATATACACACATGCAGGAGAATGATAGTGTAAATATGTTTGTGTTAGATAAAGAGGGTGTGTAACTTACAGAGTGTGATCACCGTAGATAAGAAGATTTACACCTGCTATCGATATGTGATGATACAAATGATGAATAATTATGTATGTATATGAAGTGTGCAGGTGTTATCAAATATGTTCCAAGGACATATCACTTGAATTGCTGGCTATGTGATTCAAACATTTTGTTCCATTGGATCTCAAAGCGTTTCATTTAGAATTTTGTATTGATTTTGTTATTATTGAATATGATTAAGAATCCATTTGAAATGACGGTTTCAAGTTTAAAAGTTTCAATTATCATTGCATTCATGAATGTATAAATGTTGCATACTGTTTTGAATGTGTTCTGATTCTATTTTCTTTTGTACATGTTTAAAATACACTGATGTACACGACATTTTCACATTATAAAATGAGGACAAAGAATTGCTTTTAGAAGGCTTATCCATGTGTATGTACATATATAGTACATGTCCGTCCATACGAGGTAGCATACTTGTGCAGGTATAACTACATACCTGGGTAGGCATGTTATGTACAACTACCACATTACACGTACATATTGCACACACAGGCTGTCTATTCTACCATCTTTGTTTTTGAAATATCCAAGTCTTTTAAATATTCAAAAGAGTAATGATTTGCTAAGAGTAAACTGTTTTAACGTGTACCAACGTATACATAGAACATATATGTGCTAAAGCCAGTACACGAATGTTCTAAAACATTCTAAAAAATCAAATGAACAGTCGTATTTAAGTTTTATGTATATTAACAACTTGTGGGCTTATATATTGAGATTTTCTATAAAACGTTGATTGATTACATGTCTTTTTATTATTATGTTGAATTGTTTTAAGTATAGAAGGAATTTATTCGCTAATTAACATGTTTATGCTAAAACAGAATCGCTAGAAAGTGGTGTTACATTGTAAGGTGTTATTTTGTTAATATGATTATAGAACAGTTGCATGTGTGATGAGATTGCATTACACCAGATGTAAAATTTGGTGAAGGTTATATTTGAAGAGCGTTCATCCTGTAGACATGTGTTAATGAAAGTATAAGGCCATGTTTGCTATGTTTTATAATACTACACGGTACAGAAAACTGATTCAGAACGTAATGAAATGAGCTGTATGATGATAACATTGTAAATATTCATTTAGCGTGGTGTTTCTTGTTGTTTTAAAGGAATTATGTTATATTTTCTGTTAAAATTTACTATGATAGTTCCAAATTAAGAATGAAAGGTTCGAGTATTTGAGTACGTAAATGAATTGCTATTTTGCAAAGCAATGTGTTAATCTTGACGTTTAATTAAATTGATTATAATTCAAATAAATGCATTTTATAACACATCTTTATTGTTTGTGATTTATACATTAAACGTGTGCTATTTTGTATACCCGACATTGAAGGGTTGTTATCAACAGTAATTTGTGTATTTGGGTGCAAAGAATCGTAAGAATGGCAAAACAAAATATTTGATTGACCAAACAGTAGACAAAACAATTTTAGAAAAAATGTCTTCAGAGATTGACAAAACATGAACAATTGTCAAAGAAAGGAACGGAAACACGTCTTTTAAAACATACAACTTATTAATAATTTATTTGGTTCATCTTTCGTTTTAACTATACATTTTCATTTCATGTAAGGGCTCCATTTATTATCAATTAACGATATTCAATTTTACTGTAAAAACCTGACATTTGTCATGCCATACTTTATGGTTTATCGGAGGCATGATTCAGGTTGCATTTTTTGTATATTAAATACGAATTGAAAATTGAAATTTTCTATTCTTGATGTCATGACTGGCTGGTTATGTGAATGGCACCGAATGATTCTGAACCAATATAAATCTTAAAGGAACGGGTATTGGCAAATTGGCATTCATCATTGACAACTTGCCAATAGCAGTTTTCTAGATCGATATTTCGAGAAACTTTCAATTCTTTATTGTAAACGAAGTTAAATATGCCATTTTTAGACATAAACTTAATAAGTTGAAAAAATGTGATACAAAGCAAAATGAAACAGGATCAACTAAACAAAGGGAATTGACAAACAAATAATAGTCTCATTATAAAGTCAAGAATGATTTTGCAAACGGAGAGGGCGTGTATAAAACCAATCAAATAAGTACTACAAGGACCTCGCTTGTGACCCGAAACCAAGCTACAAATAACTATCAACTGACTCGAAGGGGGAACTTATTAGAATAGCCAAGACCTATATAGGTGAATGAAACTATTAAGTTACTTGTTTATTGCCAATAGGAAATATAGATACATTCGAAAAACAAAGGTAATTTGGTTACTTACAGATAACGTTCTAGTCTTTGTTATTCAAGTAAGTCCTATGTAGGCATTCTTGATTTGCTGTTTTATAGTAATAGTTCACCTTGGCCTATGGCATTGTTGAATTGTCCAATAAACGTCCCATCTGACGACCTATATGGTGTGTGAAAAATAGGTCTTTCCAGTGTTCATATTAATAATTTTACATTTATAAACACTAATTTTCAAGTGATGTGGAACCGGTTTTCAAAGTATATGCAATGATTTTCAATACATGTTCAATAATAACAGCACATGCAAGTTTTTAAAGCTATTGCAAATGTTCAGTAATTATAGAAATTATATTGGAATTTGTTCAATTATATTGAAAAGTATAGCTAAGTGAAAAATTATTATGTCCATGATTTAAAGATAAAATTGCACAATATGTTCAGTAAATGCCATTCGCCTCGTCTTTATTTGTAAGATATATTATTTTGAACGTTTGTCTAAGGAACTTGGCTTGGATGGGGCACATGGTAATCCCACTTACATACACACAGCATTGAGCAAAGATGAGATATTGGCTAATCATAAGTCTGTTGTTTCTTCCTTTGGCATATTGTTAAAGGAGGTCAACTCTGATCTTCCTGTTCTGTATTGGATTCCAAAACTTCACCAAATCCATACAAACAAAGGTATATTGCTGTTCTTCAAAGTGCTCTACCAAACCGCTTTTCAAAGTTCTTACGCTAATACTCGCAAAAATAAAAGATGGTCTGCAGTCATATTGTGATGTCACTTACTCACGTAGTGGAGTTAATCAGATGTGGATACTCAAAGACTCAAAAAACCTCATTGAGAATCTAAAATCATAATCGCTATCATCCATATCATCCATCAAAACATACGACTTCTCCACTCTTTACACTACCATACCGCATGCTAAGCTAAACTCTAGACTCAAAGATCGTGTGTGACATTATTTTGATAAAATAGGTAATCGCAGCTATAAATACATTATACTTATTCAGGTTTCTATATGATTCAGGTTGCATTTTTGTATTAAAGGCACGACTGCATACTTTGTCAAAGGCGATTCGGACGCAAAACAAAAATACACTGTCGACGATGTTGATTGTATGCTGAATTTTCATATCGACAACATATTTGTTGAATTTGGAGGCCAGGTTTTCCAGCAGACTATTTGAATTCCCATGGGGACTAACTGCGCTCCGCTACTAACGGACCTATTTTTGTATTCATATGAGGCAGAGTTTATCCAAAAGCTACTTAGTTCCTAGAGACAGATTTTGCAAAGTCTTTTAATTTTACTTTTCGCTACATAGCTGACGTTTTTTCACTGAAGAATAAACATGTTGGTGATTACGTGAACATGATATATCCTCCGGAACTTGAGATAAAAGACACCACTGACACTGACTTATCTGCCTCATACTTGGATCTCCTACTTAAAATCGGCACGAATGGTACCCTTTCCACTAAACTTTATGACAAACGTGACGACTTTAGTTTTCCCATTGTCAACTTCCAATTCTTAGACAGCAACATACCCTCCTCACCTGCTTATGGAGTTTATGTGTCACAGCTAATTCGTTATTCAAGAGCCTGTTTTCACTACCAAGACTTTGTCACTAATTGATTGGTGTTGACAGCCAAGCTTTTGAGGCAGGGTTAAACACTACCCAGACTTCGGTCTGCTTTCAGGACGTTGTATGGCCGCCATCATCATACAGTTGGGGATTTGACAAGTCTGTTTCTGATATAATTACAGACATTATCCCTACGCCATAGCTTGAATTTCCTTACGTCATAGTTTGAGTTTCTACTAGTCATTAATTTGGCTTCACACTTACCTGTATCCTAAATTTATGTGCTTGGCTGATAAACATTTCGGCTTTCGTATTTCGGCAACCCCCTTTATTAATTGTTAATAAGTCAATCAGTCATTACATCAAAAGTCAATGAGTCCCTCCGTCTGTCTGTCTTTGATTATATATATATTTTTTATTAATATATTTATATAACAAGTAGTATGCACGGTATAAAAAGGGTGGGGGAGTTTACTCCTCGTCGCACTATCTTTACCGCTCTGCTTTAATGTTGATTTTGCTACTTCTATTCCTCTTGTAATGGTTTTTCTCCATTGCTCTTTCGTCCCCAAAATTGTGAATTTTTCTTATGTTGATTCTTGACTCTTGCTCCTTTTTGAATGATGGATAAGGTGACCATACACCGGAATGACTCGGAGGCATCGCGGCGGTGACACATGTGTAGCTGGAAACGCTTACCATATTGCGAGCACCTGGTTTCGCTTCAATTGTGTTTAATACAAGCTCGTGATGTTTCAATTTTTAGATAATGAATGTATATTTGGTTCATTTTTATGTTTGCGTCCAATGTTTTCTTATTGTTTGCACTAAGAATGTGTTGTTCAAGGCACGTTTTATTTACATAGTGGCAAAATGAGTTGTTGTACATTTTGCATGTTTCTGATATTAACTTTAAAACAGTAAGTACAATTGAAGAAAAGTTAATCCTCGGTGAAAGTTTTAACTTGTGTTGGAGTAGGTGATACGGTCACGTATACATGCAATTCTGGATTCAATCTTTCCTCTGGTAATCTCATTCGAACATGTAGTAATAACGGACAATTTGATGGAACAGCTCCTGTATGCACAGGTAAGAGTAAAGCAAAGCAGTAATTAAGTCATTCTGAGGGAATTGAATGTGTCTAGTGTTTCTGTAAAGAATAGGTGAGCCATTATAATGCCTAAATATTCCTTATCAAAAAATCTTGACACCATAATAAAGTCACTGTAAATTTTCTCAATTTACGATAAGATTGTAATTTGCTCGTAGATGTATCCCTGATCGTAATATTAAGAAATAAAAAGAAATGGAAGAAGATATGCATTATCATAAATCTACTAAAATTAACAACATTGTGTGTCATTATACGTACAATGTTATCTTTTTAGTTTCATTGCGTTTCAATCAATGTGGAAGTATGTATGACCTTTATTACTGTGACCTGTACAATTCCTGGAAACGTTTTCCATTCAGTCAAAAGCATCACTGATGCTGGAGTAGGTGACACAGTTACATTTACCTGTAACTCTTGATTCACACTATCCTGTGGTA
>JAUMGZ010179937.1:0-11873 GCA_032359645.1 Pododesmus macrochisma | reverse complement strand
TTGGTCACCAGTACCTATCATTCTGATTTCATTATTTCTTACTTTTGATCTCGGATGGCGTTGTTCTTGGTCGTTACTCCCTTTGATTTATATATCATTCTTCCTACTTTTCATTTGTGATTAGGATTTCCTTTACAGTCAGTTTCCCTGACTTGGATGTAATTTTTCTAAACTATATGCTTGGTTGAGTCAATGGACAAACAATGGTTTTCATAGTAGGATATAATGACTTAAGGTAGTAAACAATAACGTTTTAAGGCGTACCAAGGATTTTGAGCCTGTTTGATTTTGATATTTGTTTGCCGGAGGTTTTGGGTCACATGGGTCAAATTTGGCCGGATGGTGAGTCTAATTCGACAACCCAGACCTCAAAATCAAAAGGAAATCATTAAAGAAATGTTAGAAAAACTGTTTCGTTTTAGCACGTTTTCGTGAAATGCTATTTCCAGACAGTCATTCCGTTTTAAAATGAAACAAAGTTTGTTTTTACGGCTGGTCTTTTTAACCCACCTAGAAGCTTGATATTAAGTCAAGTGACTTGTAAATATTATTTATTTTATCCAATCATTGCCGTTCGCACATGCTCTATATTTAGCGTAAAACTAAGCAAAACATATAAAGTTTATCTAGGTCTTCTAAAAGAGAAATTGATAATTCTCCTGCGGTCTAAAAAGACCTTGTTATATGAGCTACACACACATAAAATATGTTTCTAAATCTTAACAGAAACGGAAAGAACGTATTAACAACAAATTGTGAAAAGCAATTTGAAATACGCGAAGAACTAAACTCGAAGTTCAATGTTTAAGTATCGTACTTAAGAATTCAAAACTGTTAACTGAAGGGTCATTCAGACACCAGCAGTAACAAAAGCGTTCCGAGTTATACCTGCCGTGTTTCATAAAACAATAAAACACTCCTGGTAGTTAAAGCATAGCAGAAATTAAAAGTCTGAACTTGACATAAATAATGTTGAAAAAATAACATCAATCAAATTAAGGGAATCATATAAAACTTAGAAGTCGTATTAAATTCTTTGAAAAGGTGAAAACTGAAGGGTCCGTATTCCCATGGCGAACATTTAAATACTCTGCATTTAAGAGCGGTGAAACATGGATTATTATTTTACAGCAGAGAGTTGTACTTAAGCACTTATATTGAAATACACATTGAAATTCCTTTCCTTTCCGAACTTTATCGTCCCCGCGGTTTCAAGTGTTTAAAGTTGAAATTATTCGTCGATTGTCAATATACAACCAGTTGTACTGATATGCCAAATCCAATTTGTTATTTTAAATATGTCACAAATAAAATATATATGTTAATTTGCTGCGCTCTTGTTTAGGAAGCGGGTGCTGTACCATCAATGATTGTCTGCCAGCTATTTCCAGCTGTATTGTATATGTAACATACTGATAGGACAATGTCTTGGTTAATTTATATCGGAAGTAAGTGGTCATCTTCACGTGGTGACATGACAGATCATTAGCACGCTCTCTTCCGACGATCTGAGAAAAGTCGTAATTTGCATGTACAATGTCAATGTAACTCTATTAAGAAATACGGCCTCCATCATGTTCATTTTCAGTCTGATGGGAGATTAGAATGCTGCTCTCCCCAACTCTTTAGATCAATATGTGTAAAGGTATCTTGTTTCAGAAATCTCGCCCATGAAATGCTGATGTCTCTCTACTTACAATTTCAATGAAAAAGGGACAACTATACCTAGATTGCATATACTTAGCTTCAATGCATTTTGTTCTCGGTGGACATTTATTTGTGACATGAAAGTTGAAATGCGATAGCGGACATGATCATAGTACAGAAAAATAAAAGATAATAACCTCCTTTAACTTAATTGTTCTTTTTTCTCGAGAGAGTTGTTGCCCTTTAACAAAGGACTATGTATTCTTTGGTTGACATTTTTAAAGAAAATCCATTTACAAGGAAACGAATTACAAAACGGAACTTGTAGTAGTTTTAATTTATAATTAAGCAATAAGGACGTATCGTTTTAACATTTTGTTTCCGTTTTATAATTAATGAAACAATGAATTCATAAATAGCAATCAGTATGTATGACATGGTCATAAAAGTTCATGCACAATAAACATCCTTGTTTAATAAGAGAACGATAAGCCGAATTAGATCCGGATCTATGATTACCGATCAACGGTTCCCGGATGTCGCATTATTGTACTTTGTCGAACTAAGAATGGTTTCAATTATACAGATCATTTTGATTCTATATAATTAAACTGGGTATAATTGAACCGAACAAGGAAATGTCTTTTTTAGTCTAAAAGGCAAATAAAAAACAACCTGTTCATCCTAATATTCTTTAATTTTGAATGTTATGATAACGTGACTGTACAATCTCATAAAAAGCATGTGATAGCTATATAAAGATGTGTACTGGCGACATAGCTAAGTGTTAATTGTAACAAGATTACTTTTAGTATAGTTGACATGTAAAAATTGTGTCCATTTATCCGAATAAAATTTGGTCACCTCTCGGTCTTATAGTGTTTTTGGATTATAAGAAAGTTTTAAGGCAATGTGCCAGGTGAGCAAACTACTTTTAAACAAATAAAAAAAATTTCCATTTGTCTTAATCCTTATTTACTATAGAGCTTTCAATATAAAGCAATTTATGGGAAATCTATCAAGCAGGTTTTCTGATATTTCATTTTTTGTTAAATTTCAATAATACATAAATTCAATATTAAAAAAAAAAGTACAAAATGTATATTAATTTTTTATAACAATGATTATTACCTATATGCTGAACTACATTATTTTGAGGTTTCATTTATGATTTTAGTCAATTTTGTAGTTGCATTGAGATGGATTTGTGAAGTTTACTAAATTTCTCAAAAAACTGGATTTTCGGAAAAAAGTTTACATTGAAATTTTTCTCAAACTCTAGAAAAGAAGTAAATTCGAAAAAACCAAGACGATATTCAAAAGCCGTAAGTCCAAGGACATGGGCAAACAAAAGGAAAACGTTTGACGCACACAGACAAATGAACCAAATATACATGTATTAACTAAAAATGGAAACATCACGAACTTCTATTAAAAAAAACTAGAAGCGAAACCAGTTATATGATATCATCAAACAAAGGAAGGACCTATGATTGGTATAATGGAATCAACGACAACAATATACAACACACAAGAAACAAACATCTCTGAACAATAGATATACAGAACAGTGGACACTAAATGTGTGGACTTGAAAATATTTAATGTAAGGTGCAATCATGGAACAATTTAAGACATTCACTGAAATGATTCTATAATTCAATAATGCGATTCAATCTGTAAGGAACTCAACCTTCCAGAATCTTTGAAAAAAATTACCACCGCAATTACTTTAAAAAAAAACACGTTTTAATCCATGATTTAGTGATACGGTTAATAAAGAAACTTGAGTACTAAGGATTATCAGAACAATTGGTACTGATACAAATGATTCAGTTATTATATTTTTACAAACCGTGTATGTTCGTTGTTGAATACATTCTGTACAGATACTTTGAACAAATAGTCAAAGACAATCTATCAACATGTCCGTTACATTTATAAACCTGTCAACATTCAAAATGTCGTTATGTTACGTGAATATTTATAAACGCACATAGAGTTTAAAGCTAAAGATCAACATTACAAATAGCATGCTATAGCACATATAAAAGAAATGATAACGAAATGAACGAACAACTGTGAATACACAGGAGCTATGTTGTGTCCTTTCCCTAACACAAGTGAAAGTGATGAAATCGTTAACGCAGTGGCAAATTGAATCAGGTGTGCTGAAAACGACTCAATCTAACACCGACCAAATATGGCCCGCTCTGAATTCATGTGGCGTTGTAGTTCTCTCTAAACAGCTGTGACAATGCGTGTAAATGAATATACCACAGAGATACTTCATAATCAAGAATAGAACGCCGATGAGCTTTATAAACTTTTGTGGGAGCTAACGGTGTGAATCTTCCAGTTTATTGCACGGGTTAAATGTTGTATTTACTGAAGTCATGCAATTAAAGGGAGTCAAATGGTTTTCTGTTTATTGATAAAAACTTCTGAGAAATTTCCTGTTCATTGATAACTGATATTTAAACTTCTATCAATAACGCCATTACATTATTAGGGATATATGGCTTCTTATGCAACAGCTACAGCATATCAGAGTCTTGGGTTGATACATGTTATATTGACGTGTGCGTTTTTCCTTTTTAGTTTAATGGTTGTATTTTCTTTTTTGTATATGTCTGTGTGCGTTTCTCATTTCTGTTTGATTTTCTCATACAAATGGACTTGACTTCTCGCCTTGTATCGCTTGCATAAATTATTACTAGTAATTTGCTCTCTTCCATTTAAATTAAACAACAATTATGTATTTACTACTTTAATAGATTGAGATTAGTAAAACAGGGTCACACTTTAGAAGAATACCAATGTTCAGGAATTGATTTTTTTCATTTGATAATAAGAAAACACATAACAGCTATAACAGAACTAAAATTTAGATAATTTCAAAAGTAAAAATGCAAATATTATAAACAAAAATGGAACATAACTATAACATATTTTTGAGTTATCAGCAGAATGAAATATTTAAATCAGGCTTCGCACTCGTGAGACATCTCATGTTTATTATCCATCGTATATATGAAATATAGTACTAAGGATACTGCCTAATTTCCTATGCGATCAGACGTAATAAATGGTCAAGTATTCCGCATGGTCACGGGTAAAATTAGTGAAGGTGTAACAGACTAACGTGCTTTACCTTCTGTATTGTATACCTACTGTACAGGCAGTACCCCCTTTGGTTCCTTGTAAATGTTTTTTGTGTTGTTTTTCGTTTGTATAAATGAAACCAACTCTAGCTTACTTACACCTTCAATAGCACTATCAATTATGTAATATTGTTTTTCTTATTTATTACTTTGATGATTCGGTAATACTGATGATTGATGCTTGTTCGATGTTACGGATTTTGTTATAAAACCTCTGAGAGAGAATCCGAAAACAACTGTCCCACCACACATGAATTCTTGTTATCCAATGAATTTCAAATTAACTCTGTGTCAACTTTAACACTTCGCTAAAAAGATTTAACAATTATATATAAACACAATTCGGGCTAACCACACGGTTCTCTATAACAATTTCACGTTTTTCATAAAATGTTGCTCGGCCATAACGAACTATTTCCGGGATTCCCACAATGAAAAATACAAAGCAGTTACCGACACGTTCCGTTAAAATGCTCCTATTCCATTTTTTATAACATCAATCATAATTTTCACGCCTTCAAATTAGAGATCAACTTCCGTATAGGGATATTTCTCAATTGTATTTCCATGTCGCTTTTATAGGTTGCTTAAACGAGTTTTATCAGTGTACGTTACTGAAGAAGTATTTTCCGACGAGTTAACTATGATGTCGAGGGGCTTAACACAGCAATTATCCTCAATCTCATCCGATTTTTACGACATAAATGTATTAAATGTCATGTTCTATTCACTCTGGCTCCTTGAGGCATACCATGCTCCATTGTGGTGGGATTAGATCAACTGTTATTTTCAAAAGTAAAACTTCATGAGGCTCTCGTGTAACTATTCATTCAGTGAATAAAGGAGACATTGAAATATCAATTCTGTCCAATAAAAAATACAGCCTGCGACTGGTCGGTAGTCATAATAACTGCTTATTTTAGGAAACGATAATTACTATAAATATTTATTTCCAATTTTAAGTAAATTTGATTAATTGACTGAATTAATTTTAAGTGTGATTAGCCTCCAGAAATCAATCAAATTAACCAATTACAAACAACGTTGACACACTGAATCGATTAACGTGGCGTATTGGTTATTCTGTATTATTCATGGTAATTAATATACTTCAAAACGTGGAAAGTACGTTTACAATAACTTTTAAAATTATGTGCATATGCATTTTTGTATGTTCTTAATTTGGGAAGAAAACATAATTATCATACTGGTATAACAGGTTCAATTAGAAATGAAATAAACACAGAAATAATGTTATTTACATGTCGTATACACGTGCTTACCATATAAATTTATGTTTGACGAACTTTAAATACACTGGATCTGTTTAGTTAGACACGGGTTGTCTAGCTTTTGTCACCCACTCAGATATTTCCAAGCCCTATTTATTAAATACTTTTTGAATGTTCACATAACTACTAATTAATATGGTCCAAACCTTGGTTGTCGGTCGTTATTGCTGACTAATTATGGACGAACGTGGTCGATAGAACAATTAAAAATGAACAGACCATAGTTAACCACTACTTCAATTATTAACACAGGGAGAAAATGTAAGAGAACAATTATGATCAAAAATAGATAATAATGGATTCGGGGCGACTAATACAAATCACTAAAGATGACTTGGTAGCTTGTCTTGTATGTATTTGCGATATGTTTTGCCAACTCTTAAAGTTTAAATAAGTCTGTGGTCGTATGCACGATACTACATGTAAACGACTTCCGGAAACAAAAGAGTATAATTCAAATTCTTTATTTCCAATTAAGTTCCCCAGATGGGACAAGATGACAACAGTTCTATTAATATTAAACATTAGAAAAACATAAATTAGCAATACAATATGTAGTAAAATGATATAACAATCAACATTATAAACGTGTTAGTGTACATCATACATCTAAATATAGATCAAATGTTGTGTAGTCATATATATTATAGAAATTTCATTGTTAAATATAACATTTTTTCAATAAATGTCCATGTTGCCTCTTAACCAAGTCAACAAGCTCGTGAAGTTGCTAGGATGGAGATGAGACCAGGAGTCGGTGCTATAGGACATTGAATGTTTTTAAATAGTTATAACATTAAGTAGAGACTTTTTAAACCATATACATATATGTATAAATATATTATGACAATGTGTACATAAAAGACTGATGCTATCTACAGGTATTTTGTTCATTACTGGTACAAGTAATACCATGATAATATTTACGCTAGCTTAAGTCCATAGTCCACCTTATCCCTTAACTGAGAAAGCAAGCCTATACTTATTGAATATAAGGTTGCTTAAAAAGAAGGACCAGGGATCGTTGCTATAGGACATATTGATAAATGTTACACAATGTTAATTAGATCTCTACAAGATACAATACTAAGTATATATATTCACAAAGGTCCACATATGATTTCACTGCAATACCCTAAACGGTATAACTAACCATTTCTATTTATTATGTTTTTCAGACCTACTAGTCAGTGTGACGTACTTCCTGGAAGATTGCAAAGTTCTGATATAAGAGGACGACCATCGACACATTTGATTGGACCAAGTCACACACAAAGTTCTCCGCGAGGTAGCAATTCGTCTCAAAATCTCGGATCGAACAACAGTCACTGCTCTCCACAGAGCATTCTCCAACGACTTAATGAAGATCATAGTCCTAGAGCCTCTTCATCAGCACCAAATGGAAGCATGGTCAATGTCCATGCAGCACATGCACAACCTCCCCAAGATATACGGGCATCAATGACAAGCTTGTCTTTCCGTTCTATTAGTGCGACAGGACTTCAACCATATCCGAACATGATGACGCCCGTGTCGTGTCAACCAGGAATGGCTATGCCGTCTCCGGTAATTCAGTACCCTACCGCGCTGTATCCGTCGTCTGCCATGAACCCCTCTATGACAATGACAAATGATCTGAAGCAACAGTTAACTCTTGCACAATATCACGGTGTAAGTGCTCACTCTGCTTTCCCGACTGATCTATCCAAATACAAGTCACCATTTATAAACAGGAATTATCTAGAGCTGGCTATGCTTGTGTGCAACACTTTCCGCGGGAAGCTGTTTCCGTGTCCACATTGTCGATATGTCACTGACCGACGAAATAATCTCAAACGCCATGTTTCCACAATGCATCAAGCGTGTGAGAAAGTTCTAGAATGTTGTGGCGTCACATTCAACACAAAGGCCTCGTTAAGGGAGCACATCATGATTTTTCACCATAATGGCTATTCTTGCCCGTACTGCGGAAGGCGATTCTGCCGGAAAGCGCTTTTAAAGCGCCACCTATCGGTACATAGTGGCCAAAAAGATTACTCCTGCCCACATTGTGACTATGCCACGAGTCACAAAAGTAATCTGGAGAGACACAAACGTATACACGAACGCTTGAAATCTCTGGATGACGGCTCTATAATCGACGTAGAGAACATGCCTGAAGATGACCTTGCTATGTCATGTGGAGGTCGTATCGGGGAGGAGGAGGAGGACGATGATGATATGAGTGATGAGTTGAACGTAACAGACGATGGTGAAATCCCGGTATTTGAATCAGTCGAGTCTCAAAATAATAATAATGATCTTGATGAGACATCAAGAGACTCTGAGAAATGTGCACTGAATCTGTGCACCACCGTCCATTGAAAATAAACAGAAGTTATAGTCTCAAGGTTTTAGAAAAAACTATTAGATGTTCATCACAATATTTACAATCAATTGTTAACCTTCACTTTTCAATGTATACGCATCATCGCGCTTCTTATGTGTTTTGTTTATCTCATATTATGAACTATTGGTCTTGGCTTAATACGTATTTGACTATAAGTATCTGATTTGAAGGGAAAACACTGAGCAAATTCAAGTTTTATTTTGAATATGTATGCAAAATAATTGATTCAGTTCTATGACATCTAAGGTTTTCTGTTGATATATTGGTCCTATAAAATATGAAAACTTGATACACGAATAATTTCAATGTTAATATATACTACTGTTGCACGTGTGTTGCAGTACCAATCAAAATGGTGATTTCGAACGACCAACACAAAGTATTTATAATATTTTACTGTACATGCTTTGATTGCTGCTAAATAGTTATTTTCTTGTTGTTTCACAAATTTGTTAATTATTATGAATGATATTTTAACGCACGTTATGATATTGTAATCAGGTAAAAATGTGTAAGGTGTTCACAAATATTGTTAATTAAATTTTGTTTTATCACAAATAAATCACATATAAACCCAACTGATTTCAGTTTTTCCTGGTGGTGTGATAGATGCGTTTCCGTCTACTCTTCTAGCAAACTTTACACGGGGATCTTTATCATTCTAGGGGGTTGAAATCCCTGTACATGGGAATACCAGCCTAGCGTCCCCTTGCCGCTGATCGTTGTCTGGTCTTTATTCTCCAACCTGTCTGACTTGGTTGACCCTTCCAGAAATTAAGCTCCCGCCAGCATAGTTTTCCGAGACACCAAGACACGCAAACCTGCCTACTATGATAAGGTGTCAAGCAAAGGGAACGGTTATCATTTTTAAGCAAAATAAGCGTATATGGGAATAAAGAATTTACAAAGAACATAACCTAGATACATTTATGTTGGAAGCTATAGATGGTGGGTGGAGAAATGTTGAACGTTCTGAACATTTCCAAGAAGAAACAGGATCAACATAACAAAAGCTAATGACTAACGAACATAGCCTCATCAAACAATCACCACAAGAATGAACGTATCAACTAAAATGGGAATTTAAAACGTCGTGAACCAAGTAGATTATTACAAAGCAATGTTTGGTGTGCATATTTACCATCTCCATCTGCCCAACAATGAGTATACCTGGTAAATTACATAAATGTTTAACAGTATCACTAATATGTATGTACTACCAAATAGAAATGATAATCGACATTTTATCTAAATGAATATATATCAGGATCTAATGTAAAGCATGTACGACTCGCTCCCAACACATGTAATCTTTATATAACAGTGGTGTAGTTTGCATTTACTGTAATAATACAGTCGACAGTGTTGAGGCATAGTACATGACTCCAAGTAAAGAAACGTCATATGGGTTTCATGACGTAGTGGAATAGCAATAATCAACGTTTTGGGTAAATATTGTGTTGTAATATATTACTCGTATTTAAAAACAGTTTTAAAACTACGGTATTTACTATTTGTTTATTTGCAACATTTGATCGTTCTCGATATATTTCAAAACTTACAGAATATACACAAAAGCGTTAAATGTTTCTCTTTAAGATAATGATGTAATTACAAAAATGTATACAAATCTGGTTTATAAGATGTTGAAAATGGTGATCGATATGGCAAGCCGTTTGGGTTTTTTATTAACTAAATACAAATATCTCTATTTAAATACAGATATCTCTAGTTCAAATACAGATATCTCTAGTTCTATTATAAATAGAGATACAGTATCTCCATTTTAAATACAGATATCTCCATTTAAAATACAGATATCTGTATATAAAATAGAGATATATGTAATCTAATTAGAGAAATCTCTATTTCTTGTCCAATTAAGAAGGCTCTAATTGAAATAAAGATATCTCTATTTCTTGTATAATTAAAGATATCTTTATTTTGATTAGACATATCTGTATTTGAAATAAAGATATCTCTTTTTCAATTCGAGATATTCCTGTTTCAATTAGAGATATCTGTTTTTCAATTAAAGATATCTCTATTTCTACGTAAATGCAAATATCTCTATGTTTGTTGATTTAGAGATGTCTGTATTTAAAATAAAGTATTTCAATTAGAGATATATGTATGTCAATTAAAGATATCTCTATTTCTACATAAATACAGATATCTCTATTTCAATTTAAGATATCTGTATTTAAAATATAGATATCACTATCTCTAATACAATTAGATATATCTTTAATTCAAATACAGATATCTGTATTTTACATATAAATAGAGATATCTGTATTTAATGGATAAAAACCCCAAGTCGTGGATATGATTAACGTGGTTTGTTAATGCTTCTCTTCAAATTGTATCTATGTTTTTTTTTCTTTTTTCATCTGATTTAAAATTAATTGTTACATAGGGTCCAACGTCGAATTAACTCTTTGTATATTATAACATGCAAACAGAGCAAACATAGAGTATTCAGATATTTGTTTAAATGATTGGATTCGAGTACTCTGGTAGTGACATATGTTGGGGAAATTGACAATGTTTAAACTAATAGTGCCATAATCGACTCTAGGATGTCTGAATGTTCCGCCAACTTTGGTCATAAGAGGTCACGTTTGATCTATGTGTGTGCTTGGTATATAAAGAGTTAGAGCTTTTTTTATTTTGAAGTGAAACCTCAACTTAGCGAACATGGTATTTTTTCACTTTTTTGACTGGTCGGATTTTAACAAATATTAACAGGATGTATCCTTTTGGGAAGAGTATTTCGATTTGTTGAATTGATTGGGTGCAGCTAGGGTACACAAGTGATCATATTTTTAGGAGTCTCCTGCTTATTTTACAACGCGTTTAATCTCAACATTTCTCTTTTGGCATCACGTATGATCTTATTATCGACAAGAATTGACCCAGGATCGTATTGATGAACATTTTATACGGAACGTCAGGTCTGTTATGGCCATGCGTTACAGCTCCCTTTTGACTGTATTTTAATGTCAATTTTAAAAAGTTTTAAAATTGAAATTTTAATGTCAATTTTAAAATGTTTTCGTTTGGAAAGATTAAGAGGTTTCATACCGAGAGTAGCTATATTGTTTTGCCCATTGCAACTATATTACAAAAACGAATACTTTTCCCCAAATCGTCCAATGCAAGGACGTGCCAAACTTTGTCTGGTCAGTACTCTTCAACCTGCCTGATTTCGGTAGCCCTACTAGGAACATAAGCTCCGGCAAACATAGCTCTCCAGATTATCGAGGCACTCAGACTTCTTTATCACGATAGTGTGTCAAACACAGGAAAGTATAGTTGATAAGATATACTATTTAACATGTTTCATATTCTTTAGGATACAGGAAAGTATAGTTGATA
>JAUMGZ010179936.1:0-25467 GCA_032359645.1 Pododesmus macrochisma | reverse complement strand
TATATTTACGTCAAAGGTTATCACATGGGTTATATTTACGTCAAAGGTTATCACATGGGTTATATTTACGTCAAAGGTTATCACATGGGTTATATTTACGTCAAAGGGTATCACATGGGTTATATTTACGTCAAAGGGTATCACATGGGTTATCTTAATAAAACTTATCCGTTCAATTGTACTAACACATGCCTTGGTGGCCATATAAGCTCTCCGTACCACTGTATCAACAGCAAATGACTTAACAACATCAACCATGCTTTTTCAATGCTGTAAGCGCCATACAACTTTCCGTCTTATAATAATGATCATTCACCACACGAAATATAAAGTGAATCAATAGGCATTACATTTCCTAGTTAATCGGCAGCATGGCTAAACTTTAACGTTGTAGTGATGTTCGTGTAGAATATACAAGCATGTTTTTCTTCTGTTCTATACCGCATGTTTATCTGAAATGTAGTATGCGGGTGTGCAAACTATCTGATGGAAATTGTTAAAAACATTTTAAAAGTGCATGTATGCACTTTCAAAAGCCTTTTCAAGTAGGCAAAAGAATTTACTACTTTTTTCTGTAAAATTGGGTTGTTGTTTTTTTATTAATTTTTTCATTTTCTATTATTGCTGTTGTAAATGTTGCAATCAAATACTTCTGAGGCAGTCAACATTATTCAAATATCACGTCTTAAGTTTCAAAAATATACAATCAGTATACGGATCACAGATTACATAAACATGTGTTCAACCTACACTTACCATTCAATTATCACTATTACTCCAAACTTTCCGTTTCAATAATTGTTGTTTACAACTACCTAATATATTACTCATGTCTATTAATGCTATGAAATGAGAAAATGATTTATAGAAGTGCTGTATCACATGTTTCCTAATCCTCAATATCCAAGTTTTTCTGTATGGTATATCATGTGTGTACCAACGAGAATAACATTTTGTTTAAACTAATAAATTAGAATTATGTTCTTGATGTTTTTGCACATGTTTCCTAATCCTCAATATCCATGTTTTTCTGTATGGCATGTCATGTGTGTACCAACGAGAATAAAATTTTGTTTTAACTAATAAATTAGAATTATGTTCTTGATGTTTTTGCAAAATTGTAGAAAAATCGAACATATCAAATACTTCCTGATCAACTTCTATACTTTTTACGTGAAAGGAATAATATTTCATAAAGGTTTATAGCAAGTGTTAAGAAACGAGCTTCTGATCTTTAATTACGTGTAGGGGAGAAAACCAGCCTTCTGTGCAGAGACTCGTTATAATGCCGGAAACCTCATAACACTGATCACCATTAAAGCTGATATTGAAACATTTTGACGCTTTATTTTTAGATTTAATCCGATCGAGACGTCTTTATTTATTGTTTAATAGTCTAATCTATTAAAAAAAAAGGAAAAAACTTTCATGTATTGGAACTCTTTTATTATAACAAAAACCAGAGAAAAAAAGTTACTATTATAAATGATAAAAGCGACCATACTAGAATTGAATTGCACATTGCTTAAAGTTTTAATTGAAAGTCTGCTTCTTCTCATTGTTTTATATTCTAAACTATTTGAACAAAATAAATAAATTTCGAGTATTGGAACTTTTCAAAATAAAAAAATCAGAAAAAATTATTATAATTGACAAAAACGACCGCATTAGAATTCAATCGCACATTGCTTTAACTGTTTAATGAAGGTCTACATCTTCCTCTTACCTTTCGTTAAAAAACAACTTGGAAGTGTGTCACGTTTAAACTGTCTTGACAAAATGAAGATTGAAAAATGTTTCAATTTTTCCTAGCGTCTGTCGTGTAGGCGGTGACGACATTACGGATTGTTAATCCACCTTTACACATTTCAAACTATATAAACAATTCCTTGATCAGAATGAAGATGGTATTGTCGAATGGTTAGAACACGCGCATCAGGTGGCACTTTTATACATATAAATGGTTAAGACACATGCGTGGAACTACTAAAGTCTCCAGCTTACAAATGTACACAGTCAAATAAATTGTCTTGACGAAGACGAGAATACGTATCGTTTATAACGGTGTGGAAGAGCGACACACCCTCGCAAATTAATGGATAAATTGTTGTCAAAATTATACATCGGACTCGAGGTTCAAACAGAATCACATCGACACTGGTCATAAACACCGTTTATATTTATCGATTGCGGAAGTGGATGAAGTAGATAATTTGTTTTTATATTAAATTGTTCGCCTCGGTAAAGCTGGCATGATTTGCTCTAGTTTATGTTCAAGGATTTGCCCATTAAATTCCTCCAGTAATGATTATGATGTTACATTGTGTAATTATCATGTTACTGTGTGTGATAATGATGTTACAGTGTGTAATTATCATGTTACTGTGTGTGATAATGATGTTACATTGTTTGATTATGATGTTACACTGTGTAATTATAATGTTACAGTGTGTGATTATTATGTTACATTGTGTAATAATGATGTTACATTGTGTGATAATGATGTTACAGTGTGTGATTATTATGTTAAATTGTGTAATTATTATGTTACATTGTGTGATTATGATGTTAAATTGTGTAATTATTATGTCACACTGTGTGATAATGATGTTCAGTGTGTGATTATTATGTTACATTGTGTAATGATGATGTTACATTGTGTGATAATGATGTTACAGTGTGTGATTATTATGTTACATTGTGTAATTATGATGTTACATTGTATAATCATGATGTTACAGTGTTTGATTATGATGTAACATTGTGTAATTATGATGCTACATTGTGAAATTATGATGTTATATTATTAAATTATGATGTTACAGTGTTTGATTATGATGTAACATTGTGTAATTATGATGCTACATTGTGTGATTATTATATTACATTTGGTAATTATGATGTTACATTGTGTAATTATGATGTTACATTGTGTAATTATTTTGTTTCATTGTGTAATTATTTTGTTTCATTGTGTGATTATGATGTTAAATTGTGTAATTATTATGTTACATTGTGTAATTATTATGTCACACTGTGTGATTATGATGTTACAGTGTGTGATTATGATGTTACATTGTGTAATTATGATGTTACATTGTGTGATTATGATGTTAAATTGTGTAATTAGTATGTCACACTGCGTGATTATGATGTTACAGTGTTTGATTATGATGTTAAATTGTGTAATTATTATGTTACATTGTGTAAATTTAGTTTCATCATTATTCATTTAAAAAAAAAAAAAGTTTGTGTATCATTGCGCGCACATTGATGTTATTAATTTACAAAGCGAAAACCGCTTTTATTCTACAAGCGCATTTTCGACAAATAAGAAAACTTGTTTCAGTGTATACTTCTAACCAAAGACTTTTAAACGTTTAAAAGAAATCAAAATATGGTCGCTAATATAACTGAAAGAGTTTTATTGTTTGGTTTCTTTCATTAATTTGCGGAACATTTGTTTTCACATATGACGACAGCACGGGCATATTGCAAAATAATGAAAGAGTTACTCGACGATTGATAGACGCTTTAAAGATATGCCGGTTTTTAAGTAAGCTGAATTATAGTAGTAATTTCAAGATACGTTGTCTTTTGCTCTTCTTTAAGTCGCACCCCAATAAATATTAAAACATTTCCCAATCTAAACAAGGATCTACTATGTTACCGTTTTTTATTAAGAAGTGTTATATACAGAAACACCACGTGGACGGATATAAAAACATCAGGAAATAGCATTCGTTCAATCCAACTGTAACACTATTTTTTAACTATATCGAATGTATTACTAATATTGGCTGATTTTGACAACTTGCTCTTTATATCGTGCAGTCGTCTTTCAAATATCAAAGACGACATTACGACAACGTGAACGGCAATATGCATGACAACACGATAAAAGCAGTGAAAAATTTACGAAATGTTGCCCTGTATTTCGTTATGTAGTCGTAATGTCACCTTTGATAATTGCGGCAATGCCTACCGTTACGCAACAAATCGAAATTGTCCACAATTATTACGTATCCGTGAAGATATTAGATTATATGTACCCAGTAAGTATGGAGAAATCGCATTTACTGGCTGAATTTCGGTAGGCCAAGTTTATACACTGAATCGAAGGTGCCAGGACACTTTGACAGTCTAAAAGCTAAAATTTGTTTAATTATTGTTAAGTAGATACGTATCAGCCTATTGTGTATATGCCCTGTTCTCACAGGGGAGTTTAACCGTGATAACGCGCCAGTCCTTAATCAGGGTCGGATTTTAATGTGATAAAATATTCATATTATCAATTAGGCGTGTGATAGTTCATCTGGAATACGAGTCACTTTTAGATGAGGTGCTTATTGACTATATTCATACCAATGCTATTGATTGTTTGTTTGTTTTATTGTGGTTTAGCGTCCCTTTAACTCATTTAAGGTAATATGGTGTCTGTTTGCGACAATGCGCACTTATGGCGACTTTATAGTGCTGTATCACTGAAATATCACACCGCGGACACATTGGCATGATACTTCACTCGGTCACATTATACTGACATCAAGCCTACCCATTAATATTGCGTGTTAAGCAGGGAGCGAGAAGAGTGCCCAATTTTAACGTCTTGGGATATGGCGCCAGCCGGATTCGAAACCGCGATCGCCAGTGTACCGACACGAGGCGAACACACTAACCACTCGGCCACCGCGCCGGTCAATGCTATTGAAAACGAAAAGGGAGAATATATTGCAAATACTTAACCATATTATATAAACCGCTTCAAGAAAACAATAATGATGACCTTTTTAAATTAATATTAATTTGGTTTTCAAAAACAGTTCTACGATATGCATAGAAAATATATATAGCATATAGTGTGACCGAATGAATTATCATGGCAATGTGTCCGCAGCGTGATATTTCAGTGAGACAGCACTATAAAGTTGCCATAGTGTGAACTGTCATACAACGTATCGATATAATCTAGACATGTATTGAAAGGGAGTTAAAAACAAATACAACAAATAATTAAAGATCTGATGACTCTACATATTCTAAACGTTCTGCCAAACATTTTATGATGTATTCTGTCTATTACGATGATATATTTTGTCTATATAGCAGACTTTAGATGATGTATTTTGTCTATATATCATACTTTTGATGTATTTTGTCTATACATCATACTTTGGATGATGTATTTTGTCTATAAATCATACTTTAGATGATGTATTTTGTCTATAAATCATACTTTAGATGATGTATTTTGTCTATATATCATACTTTTGATGATGTATTTTGTCTATATATCATTCTTTAGATGATGTATTTTGTCTAAATATCATACTTTTGATGATGTATTTTGTCTATATATCATACTTTTGATGATGTATTTTGTCTATATATAATACTTTTGATGATGTATTTTGTCTATACATTATACTTGTGATGATGTATTTTGTCTATATATCATACTTTAGATGATGTATTTTGTCTATATACCATACTTTTGATGATGTATTTTGTCTATATATCATACTTTTGATGATGTATTTTGTCTATATATAATACTTTAGATGATGTATTTTGTCTATATATAATACTTTAGATGATGTATTTTGTCCATATATCATACTTTAGATGATGTATTTTGTCTATATACCATACTTGTGATGATGTATTTTGTCTATATATAATACTTTAGATGATGTATTTTGTCTATATATCATACTTTAGATGATGTATTTTGTCTATATATAATACTTTAGATGATGTATTTTGTCTATATATCATACTTTTGATGATGTATTTTGTCTATATATCATACTTTAGATGATGTTGTTTGTCTATATATCATACTTTAGAAGATGTATTTTGTCCATATATCATACTTTGGACGATGTATTTTGTCTATATACCATACTTTATATACTGTGTTCATGTTTTCATGCCTCTGTTTTTTCCAGCTTATTGATAAATAGATTGATGTATGACCTCGGTTGAGAGTAATGCCACTTTGTGTCAAAACTAAGAATTATCCGAGGTGCAAAAACCATTTAGGTACCATTTTTAAGAATTCCCAAATTAACAATGCTATTATCATGTCAACCATAAATTTGCTCCCATGTTACTACGCTTTGGTCGATAATGTTTTCTATTTTCGAGTTTTCAGTGACTTATTCTCCTCATCAATTACACCCCACGCCCCTAGGTTGTGATATCTTTGTGACCTCTACTAACAATCTCTATTCCCTCCTCACCAAATTTCGTGAGTTCGAATCCCAATAGGGTTAGGGTGTTTTCTTGTATTATAGATAGAAATACTTTGGGTTTGACAGTGGTATTTCAAATACAATGAGTTTGACAGTGGTATCACAAATACAATGAGTTTGACAGTGGTATCACAAATACAATGAGTTTGACATTGGTGATCTAAAATACAATGAGTTTAAATATAATGAATTTGACAGTGGAGATCTAAAATACAATGAGTTTGACAGTTGTGATCTAAAATACAATGAGTTTGACAGTGGGGATCTAAAATACAATGAGTTTGACAGTTGTGATCTAAAATACAATGAGTTTGAGAACAGCCTTGATCTCAAATACGTGTATGTCTAATTCCTGTTATACACCAGTGTGTGTATGAGAACTTCTTGTATTGAACTAATATAAATAGTTGATATCGTATGATACAGATTGCATATATTTTGTGGTTCCACTGGGAGACATGTTCTGATCATGATGAATAATACTACTTGTGTGTTCTTCCTGTGATATGTCATAACGTCCTACGCCAGTTTATTTTGTTTGCCAGAACGGTCAATGAAAGTAATCAAATCACAATTCCAGAATTTTAATAAGGCGTTGTTTTTTCTTTAATAATTTGCTGGCACATGTGATCTTTGTTACGTATACTCTGACGTGGTGATGCGCGTGATCTTGGTTACGCTGGTACATGTGATCTTTGTTACGTATACTCTGACGTGTTGATGCGTGTGATCTTGGTTACGCTGGCACATGTGATCTTTGTTACGTATACTCTGACGTGTTGATGTGTGTGATCTTTGTTACGTATACTCTGACGTGTTGATGCGTGTGATCTTTGTTACGTATACTCTGACGTTTTGATGGCCTGCGATCTTGGTAACGCTGAAATTTGTGATCTTCATTAATATGACGTAATGAAACATTTGATTTTCGTTACACAACTCTGACGTGCTGGTTTGTTATTTTGAAATGCCGGTGAGTGAGATTTTGGATACTATGACGTGCTGATACCACAGGTACCTGTGGCTGATACGTGCAATTTTGGTTACGCTGACACGTGTGACCGTGGTTATTCTAACGCGCTGACATGTGTGATCTGTGTAATTCTAACGTTTTATCTTTCTCGAATCCTTGGTATCGTTTGAAATGAAATCTCAATGATATACACTATAAGAAAAATGTATTTTTTTATGTTTTCCCAAATGTTTAATTTATCTTAAGCTCATTTTATATATATTTACTATTTATTAACAATTTTCGGAAGAGAAGACTCCTGAATAAAAAATACAATGTTCTTTTATTCAATTTTCAAAATGATCAAAGAAGAAGCCGTAATACAATTAAATAAATGGCCCTACAAGGAAGGCGTTTCTACCGTCTAGATTACTATAATACATTGGTTTTGTCCATCAATAAGACGTGATTCTAATATGCATATACTCCTTTTTATAGTCGAGCAGGACATTAAAAAAAATCAAAAAAATGTCACTTGAAATTAACTTTTTTAAATAGTTTAATGAAAAACTCGATAACAATTCTCGTCTAACTCACTCTGACGTTTCAACTCCTTAGTGTGCCTCATTGGTCGTTAATATCACGTTGAAAATTAAACAATCAGATTTAATCCTTTTAAGACATATATAAATTTGGCAGTATGCGTACATGTAGTTCTGCTGTAACCATAAGTTCGTTAGCATCCTATTGAAATGGTATCGACATTTTAGAAGCCTAAACGTTTGTAACTTAATGCCGTATCCTTAAGGCAAAGAGCAAATGTTATGTTGGAAACACAAATTGTCAACATCTGGCAACTTGTGAAGAACAATTAAATTGCTAGTAGGGCAACTGCTTGATATTTCCCCGGAGTGCGGTAACACGACGAAAACTCGGTTTGGTATGGTTTTACATTAAGATATATGGATTTTATTTCAACGTCTTCTCGACATAATCATGGCAATTGTAATGTTTTACCTGGCTAAAAAACTAAGGGGATGAAAAGGTTACTTTAAAGAAATAAACAACATAGAAACTAATAAATACAATTCAAGCAAGTAAACATAATCGGAATACATTTTGACAATATATTCGATAGGATGATCAGTAGACGGGAACTTAATAGAGGTGACCACTTTATAATATGTCATTTTTACAATGTATTTTACAGTTTTGTATTATATATTTCAATGTGTTTCATATTTTACACAATGTTTAATATTTTACAAAATTTTCATTAAATTATAAAATATTCATTATGCTACAAGAAAGAAAATGGCAGTTAGATTTTAGAGAGTTTTCAATGGGAGTCTACCAGACTACGTCCCTTTGACGCTCAAGAAACATCACTAAATAAGTTGAAATATCTGTAGACGCGCGTATGGTAGTTCCGGTGTAATAACTAAGGTTATTTTATGTTAGAAAACAATCAGCTTGCTAAATTTAAATAGAGATATATCGCATAGCACAGTCACATGTTTTATATTATAAATCAAGAAAAATTACGTAAAGTTGACCGATTTATTTCACATAATGACGTCTTGTCGATACACCTGAACCAATGATCAGAACGTAATGTATTGATTTATATATTTAAATTATAAGTCACATGTACAGTATACTACATGCATCGACATGTGGTTAAGATGCCTGGGGGTTAAACATAATGAGTACGCGTTATTCTACTGATCATTAAGTATTGAATCACATGTTTATTTATTCTATTTGGTGTTTATTATTTACAAGGAATCCATTTTTACAAGATTTTTATTATTTCTACATGACACAAATTATTAAACAAGAAATCTATTACTTTTATATGTATCCATTATTTTAAAAACGAATCGATTACTTAATTAGAAATTCATTGTTTTTCAAAGAAAATGCAGCGTTTTACAAGGTAATCATTAATTTACAAATAATTCGTTCTTTTACCACGTCTTTTGCTTTTAATTGTATAAAAAATTCACTTGTGTTTATCAGTTTACAAGGTACTTTGTAATTTTTGCATTATTTCAACAGTATTAATTATCTTTAAAGGGAAATATCTAAGTTGAATACAAGCTATGGGTTCTTTTTTTATTTTATTTTTCATTCTGTTACTTGATGTGTAACTCTGCAGTTTATTACAGTGTACCATACTTTCTACTTTCTACTTTCTACTTTCTCCAGAATAGACTGTTAAGTTATGTAGTAACATGATGACAACAACATCAGCATTTATCTTAAACATTTGGATAAGTACACACAATCACTATTTTTATATTTACTAACATAAATACATTTGCACAAGGAGCATTTGCTGAATTAATAAAGCACTAATTATACGATAACAAAGATATCTTTTCCAGTCAGTAGATCACGTAAGTCGTGTTAACGTCAAGTTTATCGTGGTTATGTCGTGGTAACGTCAAGTTTATCGTGGCTAGGTCGTGATTATACAAAGCGTATCATATATATTTGCCGTGATTACGTCAAGTTTATCGTGGCTATATCGTGTTAACGTCAAGTTTATCGTGGGTATGTCGTGGTAACGTCAAGTTTATCGTGGCTAGGTCGTGATTACAAAAAACGTATCATATAGATTTGCCGTGATTACGTCAAGTTTATCGTGGCTATATCGTGTTAACGTCAAGTTTATCGTGGCTAGGTCGTGATTATACAAAGCGTATCATATAGATTTGCCGTGATTACGTCAAGTTTATCGTGGCTATATCGTGATTGTACCATACATATAATTAATATGCCGCCATCACGGCAATTTTATCGTTGCTATGTCGTGATTATGTCAAACGTTTCATGGATATGGCGCGATTACGTCAAGTTTACTGTAGCTTTATCGTGACTATGCCATGCGTATCGTGCTTATTTCCTAACAAGATCGTGTATGACATTGTCAGAATTAAATCAAGTTTAGCGTGGTTATGCAGTGATTACATTAAGTGTATTTGTTGTATTGCTGTGATTAAAGCACATGGATTGCGGTCACACTTATCTTGGGTTGTTCGATTAGAAACAATAATTCCTGGACCTTAATTACCTTGTTATCAAATTGTCATGTGAGAAGGGAATTAAATTTGAAACCTAGCAACTGAAGACAAAATAGATCAGAACATTGTGCTGTTCAGTTTGAGCAGTCAGACCGCCGCACGAGCAGAAATATTGGTTTTACACACACGAAGTTATTGAATTCACTGTATTAAGTACCATTAATATAGCGGTATTGACAACAACACATAATTATCTTGTCAATGGGATTAATATATCACCCCGCTTTACTTGATCTTCTCACGTAAATCAGTTTATGGGTGCTAAACTTTCACTGGTTGTAAAATAGTTCTCTCTTGTTATTTTCTATAAACTGGTCAACGTTCCGTTTTTAAGAAGACATTTTTATTTCATTATATTTATGGAGTAGTAAATATAGAAAAGCAAGACCCTATCCAAAAGACAGATATCAGCGGATGTGGATAAATAAAAGGAAAACCGCGACGCGAACCGATACCACCCCTCACCTAATCACCACGCGTCGATACCAACCTCACCCCTCACCCAATCACCACAAACCGATGCCACCCTCACCCCTCACCCAATTACCACCCACCCACCGAATATGCACTTCATAAACTTAAATGGAAGTTTCACAAACTTGTTTAAAAACTAGAAGCAAACTTGGCCAGCTATCTGTGAAGTAATCAGCATTTCCTGATACACATGTGTCACCTTGCGTGATGCCCATAGTTCGGTCAAATATTAAAGGTTAATGCATGTTATGCAATGTTGTAAAAACAAGGAAATTGTTTTGTCATAGATGTGCGCTAAGTAAAGAGCGTCTGTTAATTGAAGTAAACTAGAACAAAATGTTTGTAGAACTGCTTTTACTTAAGCGTTCGTATGAGGACACGTAAATTTTAGAACTTCTTTAACGAAATTGTCTGTATACTCGAGCAAGGACATGGTGTAATGATGATCTACTTTAACTAATGCTTCCGTTAATTAATATACAGTTAAACCTGACTTTACCGACACAGAACGGGACTTTGAATGTATGTCGGACAGGAAAGTGTGTCGGTTAAGTCAGTAACCATTTAAAATGGCTGATAAAAAGACATCGTTATGTTAGAACTATTTTTATTTAACCAAAGCTTAGGTATATTAAAACAATGACACTGCGGTTTTAAGAACTACTTTAACTAACGCTTTCCGTATATAAATGTGAAGATATATAGTGATGTTAGAACTTCTGTAACTTAAACATTTGTGTATTACAATAAGAACATATTAATTTGAGAAGTTCTTAAACTAAAACGTCCGTATATTTAAATAAGAACATAGAGATTGTAGTATACTTTAAAGTTCAAAACAGGGCCACGCGGTGTGTTGTAGCACTATTTTAACTGTGTATGTTAATACATCGATAAGGCTTTGAAGGGTTTGTCTCTTCGACGTTGAACTACAAAATGGAATGGGATAATGTCATTTTCTAGACAAAAAGGATAACAAATATTGTAAATCTCAGAGTGAAAATTGTCATGGTTTCCATAATCCTATTGCCATGGTAAAACATTGATGATATAAAGTGCTTACAGTTAACATGCATTTAGAAAAGTTTATAGGGGAGAATATGTAGGATAGCATTGGTGTTACTTTATAATTTTGTATAAGACGTTGAATTGAAGTTTAATTTTAAATGCAACATATTTTATTGTCAAGTACGCATAATTTAGTTGAAGTTCATTCTAATAATTATAAGATTTAAATAATTATATTATGTGATGCGTATAAAAGGCATTTATAATAAATAGTAAGAAAAATTTTGAGTTTTCTATAAGCAAACATCATTTGATTAACAACATTTATGGTTACGTTTACAAGAACAGTAATCACTTCAGATAAATACATTTTACTTGGAATTGAATGACTCGGTTGTTTTGATCACAGTCGAATAACAGTTGGTTGTATAAAAGGCGATATATACAGTCAGTCTTATTGGAAATCTATAAAGAATGCCTTGCATTTTCTCATTCATATCTCAGTCTCGACGTTCTACGTCTGTAATAAACTCATTTTTATATACCTTTATATTGCACGTATTAAACCAAATGACAATATAAAGACATTACCTACCTGTAATTCTTTTTTCAAGTTTAAGTCCCGAGATAACTTGTATAAAAGATTGTTAATAAATTATGAAATCACAAACAACCAACCTTTATGGGAATCCTCTTCCTTTGTGCTTGATAAAACAAACTAAGTTCACAAAGACACAGAATTGCTCAAATATGTTCACTAATACTCACAATCACATGTGCATATGAATGTGTTTAAATAGCTCTTATCACGTGCTTCGATTGGAAGCCGTCCCATTGGCTGATTAACCTCCCACTCTGATCAATGGCAGATTGGAAATGCGATGCGTACACACGCAAGTTGTGCGTAACAGGAGAGAGTCCGGCACCTTCTTCATTCCCTAGAATGTTCCAGACAATTATCCATCTTCCAAAATAACCTATTACGTTCTAAATATTCATTTGTTTTTGACAATTGAAGATGATGGTCGTCAATTGACGCTGTCTTAGAATTGCACATTGTTAGACGATCACGCGACTCAGCCATTGGTCAATAAGAGAGACTGCCACAAATGATAAGCGTTTGCTGTGCACAGGGACGTTTGACACGTTCTAGCGCGCGATGACGCCGATTATATATTCAATGACCACGAAATCTTATAAACAGCTAAATTAAGATTTATGACTTTACAACAACTACTTTTCATACGATTATCTGGAGTGAAACATAAGATAATGTGATTTATTTAAAAACTTTTATGTATATGTCGATTTGAAAATATCCGCAGCAGCAGAGTGTATAACTTATAATAAAATCAAATAGCTTGACGGAATGCAGACTTGCTTTAAAAGTATCGTGATTTTGGTTTTAACAGGGGATATCCTATCGGGGACGCATTGGTGAATTTATTTATTGTGTTGTGTATAGAAAAGTGTCTATACAACGATTCAAACTGATTGCTATTGTTTGTCTGATACAACTATTACAACAGATGCATCAAATTATTTATCATCAACTGTTGCATAATTCTTTACAAAAATGTATTATTATTTGTTTACAAACCTAATGTACAAAAGTATTTGCTATTATTTGTTAAATAATTATAATAAATGAAAACAATTGCATTCCCTTAAATGAAGTAAGTAAGTAAGTATTAAGTAAGTTAAATTAATGTACCAATGTACTTGTCATATCTCGTTGATATGCGTAATTTTTACCATATTAAAAACAAGAGGCCCTATGGGCCATACCAATATTTTCAATAGCATTATAATTTCATATGGTTTTGGATTAGTATATTTTTGAAACTTTGTCAAATTGCCCCTTTAAGATATCCCAGTGACGCATTTAACCTAGCTGAAATTTGTCCTTTTATTGGATAAGTGAAAACATTTACCGTATTTGCTAAAGTAACTAATTTTCGACCAAATGGTAGTGCCTTGAACAAAACTTTACTACATAGTTACTACATATCCATGTATTAATAAGCTATAGCGATGTAGGTTGTCTAGTTTATTAGAAGATTTTTTTTAAATTTAGTTAAACATTCCTCATTTTTCTTCCCATTGTCGACCGCTGCAGCCAGAGTCCAATAATTTAAACATTTTAATTTCTCTTTCCCCTAGGGATGCTTTCCACCAAATATAATTGTTTTTTCAATGGTTTTGGAGGAAATCTCGAAATGTAAAACAACAACATATTTGCTAATAGTGTTCAAGTTTTACCTCAAAATGTTTAACTGAATGTTTACCCTAGAGTCAAGCTTTGAAACATTTGCTTTCCATGCCATAAGCATACTAAATTTAAAATCATCTAACTGCAGACCCTCTAGTTTCTGAGAAGAAGAATTTCTAGTCTTTGCCAACTTAACCCTATTTTGACCTCAGTAGCAAGCGTCTGCTGGAGGCCGAGCCCCATCATTTGAACAAATCTGAATCCCTTTCTCCTAGGTACGCTTCCTACAAAGCTTATTAACCTATATGCTATATTGAATTTTGAAATAAAAGAATTTAAAATTGAATTGATGGTTAAAAATGGTCCAATGGTTTTTGAGGAGACGTCGAAAATGTTGAAAGTTGAAGGGCGGCAATTGTTGGTATTTCTATTGGAAAGTCATCCTTGGATCTTCGGTCCATGTGTACTAAAAGTAAGAGACCCGGTCACGCTCTCACGAAAGTTACTAAACTTTGAAGATTACATGAAGTTATAGGATTTCCTTAAATTTTCGCAGATATTAAAAAGTATTTTCAGATGATATCTTACTTAACTTTGAGTAGCGGCTTCGACAATTCACAATAGTTACAAAGACCATAAACACATGTTGATCACAAAAGTATTCAATAACATAAAATAATTGACCTATAAGGAATAAAACTTAACGTCTATTCTTTGTATAAACTGCTTTGCGAATTTATACAGGTTATCCGTGAAATTTTAATGTATGCACCAATGAACTAAATTCAAAAAAATGATCATTGATTATTTCTTAAAATAAACATCAAATTATTTGAAATACATCTACAAAAATAATACCGTTATACGATACAATACGTTATAAGGTGCTAAAATGTTTTTAATTGATTTTTTAAGACAACCGGTTGTCTTAAGAAATCAAGTGGCGGTGGTTAAGTTGATAATTTATAAACAACTACCAAAGTTGGTGATATATATATTATAGACTGTTTTTACTATTACGTTACAATTGTTAGACAAATATAAAAGTTTCATTTTATCAAAACCCTTTCCAACCACTTCAATGTTAGCTATTACATATAAATCACGATGTAATCGGTTTAAGATGATGGAAAGTAGAGAATTTCATGGTACAGTTGTAACGTTACGACGTGGTGTAAAGATTGCAGTGCGGTGCTGATATAGATTTTGATGCATTGATTGATGTAAATGTTGTAACATGTATAAAAGTGAGTACAATTAGTTGTTATTGTTAGTGAAAGCGTGTTACTTCATGCGTAAATAATAGGATATAACATATGAAATAAGAATAGTTAGCGCATGTCAACTTGCGGGTGTCTTCTCAACACGCATGAACGCGTATGAGTATTGCATATAATCAAGAATTGAGAAAATAAAAAAAACTTTGAACTGTTAAAAGATAAATTTAATTAAACGACATCCATATACTGATAGGACAAATCTCTTTATTTTACAGGAAGCAGAACACACATCAACACAATTATGCATTTGTTACATACAAAAGTCAGCATTAAAATAAACCGAGACGTCACAAAAGAAAGTAGATGTATGCAATCACAGATGTACATATACTCGCACTCAGCATCCCTTTGAATAACCCTAATCAAGTATGCACAGTGATATTCGAAAAAAATATATATTTAAAAAAGTTATTGCATTTTCTAATAAAATACCTATGTTTGCCATTTTCCTCCAAACTATTACCCAAATCAAAAAAATGAACAGATATTTACATCTACGCCGTATTTTCTAATATCCTTCAAAGTTCCATTGTAATTTCTTCATCTGTGTGCAAGCTTTAATTCTCAAAAACGCACTATATGTTCATCATTAGTTTTATAAAAAAAAAAAAAAAAAACAACACTAAACTCGCCACTTGCGTCAAAAACCCGTCTGATATGATGAAAAAAAACATCCTCAAAGGAAACTACATACCAAATATTAAAAAAAAAACTTCATTTTTTAGAAAAGTTATAACAATTTCTAAAAATACCAAGTTTTTTTTACATTATTTGCTGTTTCTGCCTTAAAATAGCTCAAATAAAAAAAATCGAAACTCATATGCACATCTACATTTTATACTGCAACATTCTACCAAATTTCGTTGAAATTTCTTCATTTGTCTAGGAGGAGTTCTTATGACAAACTTTAATCCCCAAAAACATCAGTTTTGTATACATTTTTATTAGTTTTAAAAAAACAACCAAGACTGGTCATTCCCTACAATAACCCGTCTAATATGTTAAACAAAATATTTAAAGGAAACTGCATTCCAAATAATAAAAAGAAAAAAATATGTTTAAGAAAGTATAGCATTTTCTCAAAATACCAATTTTTTGACAAATTTTGCTGTTTTCCCCAAAAATTTCTCAAATCAAAACTTCTATACTCTTACATCCAACCAAGTTTTGTTGAAATTCCTTCATCCGTGAAGGAGAAGTTCTTGTGACAAGAGATACATCTCAAAAACCCCATTTTTTAAACATTTGTCATTAGTTTTACAAAAAACTTCCCAACCAGCCATTTGCTGCAAAAACACGTCTAATATGTTAAATTCGATTCTTAAAGGAAACTGCATACCAAATATTGAAAAAAGAAAAACTTATATTTTAGGAAGTAATGGCATTTTCTCATAATACTAATTTTTTGGACAATTTTGGCTGTTTTTCCCAAAAAATTACACAATTCAAAAATCCGAAACTGATATGCACATAAACATCATGTGCTCTAACATCCTACCAAGTTTCGTTAAAATTCCTTCATTCGTCTAGGAGGAGTTCCTCTAACAAGGATCCAGGCGGACGGACGAAAAGTGCGGGTATAACTAGAAGTCCATTGAGAATTGTATTGGGCCTCAATGTCCCTCTGGATTTAACAATGCTAATTGTATTTGGGAAGGAGATAAGTAATAGTAATTGCCATATGGTGATCATCTGAAAAATTAATCACCTGCTTTCAGAAACATACCATAATTAATATATTTTGCATGAGGGGCTTTGATTAATAATGTGTTGCCTATATCGACCACAGAACAACGCCTCGGGCAAAATACATGTACAATGAATTGCAAACAAATAAAATTAATAACTAGCCGGTGCGGTACCTTTGTGTTACGTGAAGGCACGTGTTCGATTCCCGGTCGCGTCAAACATAAGACGTTAACATTGTGTTATGTTCTTACTCACTGTAAGCGCTATGTATTTCTGGGTAGGAGATAACTAGTGGGCTCGGTGTCAGGATAATGTGACCGGATGAAGTAGCATGTAAAAAAGTCTGCGGCGTGTTATATTTTATTGAGACAGCAGCATAAAAAGTCGCTATAAGTGCGCACTGTCACAAGCACACACCGCCTCGATATGACTTAAACATGAAATGGAAGGACGATAAACCAAGATTATACAAACGAAACAATAAAAATATCTCACATAACTCAACCAACTGTCAGCACATTAGCATCACAAAACAACAAGCAAAACTCTGTTAACTCATCAACACTCTAAAACTAAAAAACTAAATCATGAAGAAAAAAAATAAGGCATTTCAACAGAAAGTATGTTCGTGTCAGAAGACTGAAGCCCTAAAGCACGAACAATATTGACCATCAGAAGAAATATTATAAAATGGGACGTCATTATTACAACAAGGGAACATGTGTACACAATACGATGACCATATGTGATGTATAAGAACGAAGGATGGTTTAACCTTATGGGGATTGTGTAAATTGAATTTCAGTACTTTAACACCCTGTTGAAATAATTTCAACGTAAGTGGCAATATTTCCCACGTGTCAGGAAGTTCTCATCCATGGGGAATAGTAATAAGTGAACAGCTAATACATACTGTAGAACTCATTGAATGCGTAACACTTATCTTCATTATATGGTCCGTGGTATTTCGTCACCCAATTATAACTTTGGGAATTTTACTCTGTACAAAGTATTCTTCAGTGGTTATATACAAACTCAAGAAACTAATAAACAAGTGTTTTTACAAGTAATCATGATTGACATCATACATCTAGAGTTAGAGTTTTCTTCTTTGAAGACTCGTTAAGTCTTGTTTTACTATGCACTCACTTCTGTGGTATTTTAAGATGACGCAAATAGCAACGAGGTGTTCAACCAATCAAAGATTCGTATAAGATGAAAAAAATGAAAAGTTTACCCAATGACAATCGTGTCGTATCATATATCTAAAAAAACTAATAAAACACACCAAAACAAAAGTAAAAATAAAAAAGGGTGTTGCCTATAAGAATATGCAAATTGTTAGATCTTTCTCAATGATACCGTTTGGCATAAAATTGGCTCTAAACGACAATGTTTGTGCAAAAAACCGACAACGAAACCCGAAAAATTCCTTACTAACTCAATATAATTTACGTAAAAGCCAGTTGCGATTTGATCAAACTACGAGAAAAAAATGAAAATGAACCGAATTTGTGACCAATCAAATGCGTGTTTCAAATTATGATGTGTTTAATTGTTTGCATCGCAATAACCGTAAATTAAATATACAACCGTGCGTCATTTGAAGATTGTCAGATGTCCAATATAAGTTAATATAGAGCGTCAGTAAAACCCTATGGTTCTGTAAGGGGTCATTAGCAAACCATATAACAAATTTATCGCATCGAGGACCTTTCTTGTCCTTTAGCATTTTCTCCATTTCCATTATATCTTATAATCGCAACGCGTAAAGTGAAACTAGAACTTATCAATATTCACAAGACAATGGGCGATAACTCAGGCGAAAAAAGTCGTATTTTCGCCGTCTCATAGCATCACAACACGTAAAACAGGACAAAACTTCAAAAAGCATGAAAAACGGACTTAGAAGTGTTAATCACTACGTGAATTTTTGTCCGCGCCAAATGGCCCAATAAGAAATGTACTCAACCTCTACAGTATCAAAGAGGGTCCCCATGTGACTTACTCAGAACCAATCATAACTGCAGAAACTTGTCCAAGGTGCGATAATGAATGTTCGTGTTACAGGTGAATGGTGCGAGAATGTTCACTATGTGATAAATTGTGAAATTGCATCAAACAATGTTAAAATTAGTATGGTTATGGTACTATTTTTAAAGAGCTAATATTTTCATTTCAATATTAAAACGATGACAAATTATCTATAGTGGCATTCTAAAATTAAAAAAAAAAAACTTCACAATAAGTATCCGTAAAAAGTAACTTTGACACCATCGAGATACAACAGAGAAATACGCTGTGACTTTACAAATGACAAGAGAAACTTGGAAATATTCCAAGGTATCTAAGGAGCATAGGACAATTCTGTGCATAGCCGGAATGGCCATTTGAACCTACAGCAATTATATCTCAATAATAGTGGCGTGAAGCATGTCTGAAGTGCGTCAATCGAACGCACTCTGGGAGTTGATAAGTCAATTGATCAATGAAGTTGGTCGGCATATTGGAGACTTTGTAACAAGGACAATTGTAAAGGTGTGACAGGACAGCGTGTTAACGCTTTAGGCAGTGACATATGTCGTCAAAGTTAAACACTATTTATACACTGCTGCCTTAATATCCTTAAAAAATAGTGAATATGGGTTCTTCAATTTGATAAAAGATGCATGGTTGTCAACTTGTAAAATCTTTCACTCAAAAAAATATTTAAAAAAAAAATGGGTTGATTCCGCCGTTAAATCCAAATCATACTCTTGAGATACCTTACCATTTGACATTGCAATGGTTTCAGACTTTTATCTCCAATCCTTATTGTTTCCAAATATATTTATATCTTAACCTGCTCTTTAATCTACATTGTAAAAGAAACATATCTTTTACTTAATATCTTTGATAACATACCAGGGTGCAATCTTACATTTCGAAAACAAGGGTGCTCAAGCAATTAAATTATTCTTCTCGAATGATGTCATCACAACGTAAAAAATATTTCCCTGTTTGAAATTGTATTTGATGTGAAAGTTGCTTTGTCCCAATAACAAAGAATGCATTTAATAAAAACAGAACCATGGTAGTATGTTATTCTGGGTGAACAAATAGCACGTACGTATGCCACGACAAAAGGCATCATTCGACCCAAGGTCTCAAGATATATTCCTTTCTCGTGAATCATATACTCGTGCAATCTGTTCGGTCAGAACATCATGTCGTTGTTCACGGCGCCTTTTCTCTGCATTTGTTTTTGAGGCTTTTTCGGTCGTGCGCCATAAGTATTATTGGGTGTTTATAACCTCAACTTTAAACGACACTAAGTAGTACATTGCAATAACTTGTACTTTTTCACATTTCTTTCAATTTTTTTTCTTCTAAAGTTAAACGATTACATACATGATATTGTCTGATGGTCTAAGGGTAAACACAATACTTTAATACTTGGGCGTGTTCGTCGTCGTCGTTGTCGTTTTTATGTTTTTGTTGTTGAATTTTTGTAAATTGTTTTTTTTTTATCAAAACTTATTTGACGTTTCATCAATAAACAGTTGGCTTAAAATAAAGATAGTTCAATGTTTTTTAATGTAAGTTCTGATTACAAAATGTAGGTTACTAAGATTTCTTATTCTTTGAATATTAAGAACATAGAAAATGAAAAGCACACACGCCGATCGCTGAATGATCATTGCATAAGAGATAAAGAATATTTTGTATTTTCCTATGTAGTATGTACATATGTTTATATTTTTCCACAGAAATAAAAAGAAATTAGTATGTATTTACTCATGTTTACATTTTCCTTAGAGAAAAAAAACAAGAAACGTCCATCTGGATGAAATAGACCTACAAGTAAATGTTTGGCATTCTCATTTGAATAAATCTGAATCCCCTACCCCTACGGATGTCTTCAACGTTTGGATGAATTTGATCTAGAAGTTTTGGACAAGAAGTGGAAAATGTGAAAGCTAACATATTTGCTATAAATATAGTGTTGAACTTTGAACCCAAAACATATATCCTATTTTTTACCCCAAGGTCACGCCTTGAACTAACTTGATTTTCTATGCCCTAAAGTTACTACATGCTAAAGCATTAAGCTCCATGCCATCTAGCTTATCAGACGAAATGTTGTCAAATTTTCCCCATTGTGGCATAAAACGTTACGCCCCACGGAGGCGGATCCCCGTCATTTGGACACATCTGAACCCCCTTTGTCAAGGATGCCTTCTACCAAATTTGGATGAATTGGTTTAGTAGCTTTGGAGAAGTCGAAAGTGTGAAAAGTTGACATATTTGCTATAGTGTTGAACTTTGACCTCAAAACGCGTAAGTTATTTTTGTTCCCAGAGCCATGCCTTGAAGAAACCTGGTTGGTACTTCAAGTCCTAAGGTTACTACATACCAAAGCATTAAGTTCTAGGCTTTCTATTTTATTAGAAGAAGATTTTTGAAATGTTGTCCAATTTTCCCACGCTTGGTCCTAGTGGCGCCATTAGGGGACCGAGCCCCTTCATTTGGACATCTCTGAATCCTCTTCCCTTAGGGATACTCCATACAAAGTTTAAATGAAATTGGCCCGGTGATTTTGGAAGCAGTCAAAAATGTGAAAAATTTACGACGACGACGGACAGACGGAATTTGATTATGAAAATAATAGTTCCTTAGCAAGTGTATTCTGCCCTCTGTAAATGTTAGCCGAAAAACTAGTTGCATCGCAGAAACAGTAACATTTTCTGCATTTATGACAAAACAAATTTATATGTTAATGGTAGTGTCATAATGCACACATTATTGTCTTGATATACATACACAATATATGTGGTTCTAAATAGTTATGAAACAATAACAAAACTGTTAAAATCTTTGTCAAAAGACATTCTCCATAACCCTTTCTCTGGGTGCTTTTTATGAATACAATTTTAACAATCTTATTCTATTTTTTGTAACAAAAATTCCAATTATAAAAATGTTCAAGGTAATTTAACAAGCTTTATTTATTAATATATGTACATTATCAGGAAGAAAAACCAGTCGTTGTACTATTGTTTTTAAGGTGTATTGATATTAACGTCATTCTATATCTTTGTATGATAAACTTTTTGCCTACCGGTCTTACTATTTTCACGTTTTTTTTTTTTAAATATTTAAATAGTTCTCATACATTTACCTTCATTGTACCCTTCAGATTAAGGGAACAACATTCATTAAATATTTTCGATGTTAGTTGAAAAAAGTTGAATTTTGCTTATATCGTTGATTGCAATTATGACGTGGTATCTTGAGGCGTTTTATTGCTGTTCATTCTAAAATATTTATTTGTTATATATAATGAAGTGCTAATCGATCATGCAATGTGGATTACGCCATGTCCTAACGCCCGGAAGATCAACTTGACCAAAGGGACGACCAGGATTAAAGAACAGGGACCGCGCTGACTATGGACAGTTCATAATTTATCTTGACCACTAGGGACGAAATCAGTCATTAGTCTTGTATCGTGTCAATATATAACCTTGCATTGACCTTCAGTTTATAGCATTTCAATTTGAATTGTTAATGAATGTCGATATTCATTACGTTATTTTCTACAGTAACTTCAACATTATATTATTCTTGTATTATCGCTACCGTGAAAGTAATAAATACGAAAAAAAGACGATATTCTAAAGCCATAAGTCCATGGACATGGGCAATAAAAGGAAAACGTGGGACGCACACAGAAAAAAGAACCCAATATGCCTGTATTAACTAAAAGTGGAAACATCACATTCTATTAAAAAAACTAGAAGCGAAACCTGGTGCGATATGGTAAGCGTTTTCTGCTACACATGTGTCATCCGCCGCGACGCTTCCGTGTCTTTTCGGTGTATGGCAACACTTTCCACTATTAAAAAAGAAGCATATATGTTACTTCATGATTAATAATACATTTCTGATATACCTTGAAATTGTCATAAAATACCTGTTTACCCTTATTTAATTTTCTCAAAATGTTTTTGAGATTGCAAGCATGCAGTTATGAAATAGAAACGAGCGTGAAATTAATAATGAGAAAACAATAGAAAGTTTAGCTGCGAGAACTGCCCTACTGGCCACATGTTCAGGCCAAAATGAGCTACGGTTCCCTCAGCTGCAGAATGTGGACAGTGGTAGCTTAATATCTATGTTCTCCTGTGCTAATAGGTTTTTGATTTTAGTCTAATATTTATTTGTGTTGGTCAAGCTATAAGTTTGTTTTTATTGTACGTTATATCTGTTTGTGTTAAACATGTTTTGATATAGAATCAATCTTGACGGAATGCCTTGGACTACTTTCCCCCTTTAAATTTAAATTCCGTCTAGTTTCCGTCATTGTTAAATTTGCCTTTGTCCGCTTTCGTTAACATATGCCCAACTTGTGTGTGTGTGTTTAGATTTAATATTCATGAGCTTAGTTTAATTGTGAACATGGTCAGACAATATCCATTATAGGTATACGGACTTTGAAATGTAAACTGTTAGCATATGAGTATGTATAAATAGATTTTGAACACATCTAATGGCTTTGCGCATGCAACATCTACATCGAACCAAATCGAGGTATTTTTTCTTGTGTCAAGTTGCGTGTGTATGGAATGTTTGAAAACAAATTCTAATTGTAATCTGCATGTGTTCACGTGTTAGGCATTTTTTTTTCGTAATGACTTAAATTTAAGAAAAAAAAAAAGAAAAAAAAAACAACTTTGGATTGCGTAGGTAGTTCAGTATTTGACATCCCAAGCGACTTAAGAGAAAATGTACGGAAAAGTCAGCATATTTTCTAACTACGCCAATATGACATCATCAATCAACGTAATAGCATCGTCATAATAACGACAGACGATCTAAAATTTGTTGGTAGTTTGTCGTATTGAAATATGGAGACACATCTTTTTGTGCAATAGTACCCCATGTAGTAAAAGCCATTCTTCTATACCATTACCAGTCAATTACGTTATTATAAATAGAGACGGTAAATATAGGCACGGCTTTTTGTCACTCCGGCTCCGTCCGACTAGTCTATGACTCCGTATCCAATTTCATCGAGTTGCTGTAATGTGTTTCGCAACGACCGACAATTACTTACGGTAATAAAACGGCCAATGGGGAAATTCAATCGAGAGAAAAAATGAGAAGATATGTTTGAGTTCTTAATACAATGAGTGTCTGTGTGTAAACGTCTATTGTCTGTTGGTCAGCTTGTTATATGGTATTACAGATTAATGTACTGGTCAATGGCCTCGTGTCGATCACAAGGCTACACCAGAACACAGTGATGAACATCTTATTAGCCGATTATCGTTCTATATCGCGTTGGTATAAATTCTGTCACCGACTATAAATTAAGATATATAACAACAAGACATTATTCAGTTACTGAATGTAACTGTTGCAAGTGAGTATACCTTACAGGGGTTTATTTGACATAAGCTCATGCATCGTCATTACCATTTCAATACATTTCCTGTACACTTCCCCGCAAATTAATAACCTTTTTAACAATTTATATTTAAAGATAGGAATATAAGTTTTGGTAAAATATTGGTAAATGTTTTTGCACTTCCCTTTATCTAAAGATTAAAAAAACATAATATAGATTGAGTTTTAAGGCTTTAACAATACCTTACTTATTAGACTGGTTGAGATGTGACATATTGTGCAGTATATCTAACCAACGATAGGAATCAATACCATTTGGGTTTCTCATCATTTTTAACCATTTTAAGGTATGGGGAATCCAATGCCCAGTGGTGCCAAGCCGACATATTACTCTAAAAGGTTCAATGTCACGACTCAAAAAGCCACTAAAACACGCAAAATCCATATAGCATCATCATACCTCATATATATATATATGTCATATAAGTGGTCTGTAAGATCAAGGTTGTATGCAAATAGCGTTCTGTACAACTGATTTTACTATGCTTGCACACTCATAAGACATTGTGATATGTTTTGAAGTTTATTTGGTTTAAAATCCAAGATGGCTTCCAAAATTGCCGCCGTCATCAAGCAATTATTGTTAACTCGGGCACCCCTGGGTTGATTTTGATAATTTTTAGGTCTAGGATGTTGTTTTGCAGGGTGCTGAGTTTATTGGTGCATATTTAAAAATGAATAGGGATCAACGTCACATGGCCAAGGCCAGGGTCATTCGAACCCAAAAGTACGGAAAATATAAACAGATGTCCTAATGCTTTGTTTTTATTGTTTTCAGATTGAGATGGAAGAAATGGAAGTAGCTAGTTCCTTGAAAAGAGGAATAGATTACGATTTGTCACTTTGTGTCATATGCCAGATTAAACGGCGAAAAAAACAGCCGAAATAAAACGGATCCGGTGGTCAAACTTTCTAATATTGCATTAGTTTCACTTCGAGAAGCCGCCAAAAGACACACAAAGAACAAGAGGCCCATGGGGCCTTAACGTCCATCTGGATTGGCATTTGAATATTTTTGATCCTATGGTCACTCCTTGAACAAAGTTGTCCATGC
>JAUMGZ010179925.1:0-14110 GCA_032359645.1 Pododesmus macrochisma | reverse complement strand
AGTGTCTGCTTGCGACAGTGCACACTTATGGCGACTTTATAGTGGTGTTTTATTGAAATATCAAGCTGCAGACACATTGACATGATACTTCACTCGGTCACATTATCTTGACACTGAGCCAGTCAGTCCTTCTCCTACCCAGTATTGCTGGGCGCTTAGCAGCCTAGGTATTTCAAGTACATGTACATCCTCACAACAAAACTTAATAGGACATATCCAGTATTGATTACCAACTTTATCGTATCAATTTACTGTATACAGTATAATTGACTAGAACATACCCATTTACTGTGCACAGTATAAGTGACTAAGTATATCCACTTATTGCAAATAGTATAATGGACTGAAGTATACCAAGCCACTATTAAACTCACACAAGAGTATACCCACTTATTGTACACTGTATAACTAATTAAAGTGTACTGACCTACTGTATACAGTATAACTGACTATTATCTACATGCATCCACTGAACACAGTTGATCTGAATATTCTTGTATTAAATTTTCCTCCCAACAAAATAAAAAAAGACAATAAGATTCTCACATTTATTCACTGTTCATTCATGGAATTTGTTAGATATAACAAACTTCCTCAGAGTGCATCCTTTCGATATTTAGTCAACTTGTTTGCAATTCAAATAAGTGAGATAGACCTTATATCAACAAAGGAAAACACCATATATAAGAAGTAAAGATATCACAGTCTATTAAAATATAACATACATACTAAACATATACCCAAAACAGTTCAATTCTTCATTTTACTTACTACACACCCTCACCTCCCTCAACCACCACCTCTCTCTCTCTCTCTCTCTCTCTCTCTCTCTCTAATTTGAATTGCAAGTAATAGATACACATTAAAAAGTATTTTGTAGAAAAGTTATATACGTAAATCTTAAGGTTTTAATAAATCTATATTTCACATCAAAAGTTAACACAACCATCCAGCAATATGGTATTGTAAGATGTTTTATTTCTGGTAAAATCTCATAAAAATTAACTCAACCATCCAGCAGCATGGTATAGTAACATGGTTTATATATGTATGTTGTTATTAACACTACCGGCTAGTATGGTATAATATAAATATTACCAACCAGTAGTATGGTGTCATAAGATGTGGTTATTGTCTACATTGTTTATCAGGTTACTTGGCACTTTAGGTAACAAACTATACTGCAACAAATAATGATAAGAAAATTCACTGTTAAACATATCAGTTTTACCACAACAGAATGAATTGAAGCACTAACCAAACATGACATTTATTTAATAGTAACCTTCAAATACATCACTAGAATAACATTTATACATTCCTTTGACAAGTTCTGTATTCATTAGAATATCTGTACACTATATGCTGTATTACAATCAACAAACAAAAACCTTTTTTCAAAAGTAGATTGACCATCACGCGATAAAGAATCGATTCATATCTACAAGTAATACATTAATTTTTGTCTCTTTTTTGATGTATTTTTCATGTAAATTAAAAGTGTTATGCGTGCTTGTTTTTCACTAAGCACCAGCTCACACAGCTAAAAGAAGACTTCCCGATGTTTGAGCTATAGATTGTCCAGTGAGGATAACAGTATTATGTAGCCACTGTCGGAGGGTGTGGCTCTGCCCATGCCGTAGGTTTTATATCAGGAGCATCAACATCCGCCTGCGTTAAAAATGTCATTCCACCATCTTCAGTTCTGTCAAAATACAAACAAATAACTTTACATATGTTCTTAGTAAATTCCTTAATGTTCATTTGTTCTAACAAAAAGATTTCAAAGCTTAATATTCATGAATAAATATCTTAAAAAAAATTGTTTGTTTATACTCTTATATTGATCTAAAGAGAGCAACTTTACCTTGTAGTTTGGTAAATTCTCTTACATTTAGGACATCCGTTTTACCTGGGAAATTTGTTCTGATAAATCTTTCATCAAATATCAATGTAAAAGTTTAACTGATGAATACTTTGTTTTTCTGAACTATGTGCATAATACTGGAAAGAACGGATGCATATTCATCCACAACCATTTTAATATCACTATATTAACTAACCTCTCTCCTTGGGTAAGGCTAAGTCGGTGTTCTTTTTGAGCTATGGCTGGAAGAGGTGGAGCTGAGGCCATTCCCTTAGATCTGTCTGTACCGTTCATTCTGGCAAAGAGATAGCGTAGAACTCTTTCCTTCTGTTCCCAGGTAAGCTCACCAATGTCTACTTTGCCTGTTACATCATACCTATAGCATCAGAGAAACCATAATGAAAATACTTCTTAAAATATACAACGCTGATATATTTAGATAAGATATTATTAAAGATTAAGTTCTGAAATGTTCTAGAACACACAAAGATGATTAAGAACACTAAGAATGATACATATAAAGGTGTAAGTACATGCATGTTGTTGTGTTTTAGTCATGCTGAGATAAGGTTACATTACACTAGATTATACATCATGCTCTTACATACAGTGTATATAATCATCTACTGACATACTTTACAAGATACAAATATGTTTATAACAATGAAACATCTTTACACTGACATAATGGTACACAAAAAGTAAAGTCCGGAGAGAATGCCATTAGGTTTCATATTGTGTTCTTGAACAAATTTCCTTTCTCATTGCAGTGTGGCAAAAATATTTCAAGGAAATATGAAAATAATCATAAAGATGTTATGATGAAACATAGTACATGTATTATGAAACGGAAGGTAATGAATAGAGGAAGATGAAACAGAGAAAGATGAAACAGAGAATGATGAAACAGAGGATGATGAAACAGAGGATGATGAAACTGAGGGTGATGAAACAGAGAAGGATGAAACAGAGGATGATGAAACAGAGGATGATGAAACTGAGGGTGATGAAACAGAGAAGGATGGAATGGAGAGAGATGAAACAGAGAGAGAGATGAAACAGAGAAAGATGAAACAGAGGGTGATGAACCAGAGAGTGATGAAACAATGTGTGATTAAACAGAGGATCATGAACGAGGGGGATGAAACTATAGGATCATGAAAGAGGGGGATGAAACTATAGGATCATGAAACAGAGTGTGATGAAACGCATGATGAGGAAACAGGATGATAAAAAGGTTTCTTTGGTTTAACATCATTCTTAATGCCCGTCTCACTTTACTGGTTCATGCTGGTGGTGCCTTTTTTATGAAGCTATTGTTTGTTTGTCAATAACATTTGTTCTTTTGATCCTATTTCTTCTTGTTTGAGACAATAAGAAAATAAATGATATAACTTGTAAGACATGGCTGTACTAAGACTGTATTAAGTCATTACTGTAATACCAGTAAGCCATTGCCATAATAAGAACAGGAAATGTATTTCTTTAGGTCAGAGACTATGCAACTTATAAAAGATCTGCTAAAGTTAGGGATGATGAGGATTCAATAGTTATTTCACAACATGGTACACTTACTTGATATCTTCTTTCCTGACATTATATAGGGGATGATGCAAGAAAAGATCAAATATAACAAATTGTTATTGCACACTTTATAAGAGTGCTTGATGGATCATGCTGACCATGCAGAAATAAAGGCATGTACAGAAACAATCACATTGATGTCACAACATATAGGATAGCTAAAGTCATGTGACTATCTTGTCAAAGCAGACGCATAAAGGAATACATCTATGATAAAGATACTGATATAGAAATAAACAGTAATATGATCATTGCGATGTAGGGGAGATAACTGTTGGTAGAGGCAGGAAGCCAATGCATAAAATAAATGGGAACATTTACTGGTATGTGAAAAATTAAGGAGATTGTAACTATAAAAAAATGTTGATTAAAGCGAAAAGTGTCATTGATTATAATATAACAAAAGACACACACACACAAACATATAAACATACACAAACATTGAACATTAATATCAACATTAAACAAAAAATGTAACAAATTCTACAACTGAAGACAGTACCAATTATCTACGTATTAATGATTTAAATATACAAGACCACTTAAGAACTCGTAAAAATATTAACTGAATATTAACATATATATATGAAGGTTTGATGTAACATGAGGAACAACTACATATACATGATTAAACATCGAAGTGACACAAATACAACACACAACACTATTACGTCACTTAAATAGTTAAATTGATGCGAAAAGTACATATATTGTGTACTACATGTATAAAATATAGCATGTGCAGAGTTAGTCTTTCTCAAATCTTTAAATGCCATTTTCATCACTGGAAATCAATCATATCGTATCAACCATATTGATAAAAAGATATGCAAGTACCTTATCAATTATAAATTTTATTGTTTACCCGGTAATGTTGATCTCTGAACTAAGTTAGCAGTTAGTAAATTTATCTGTAAAGAGTGACTATAAAATATAACATTTTTTTTCTTTCAAAGTATATATAAATAATGAATCTTAAACATGCAATGGGCCTGGGTGTGCTCATCTGATAATGTGTGTTTTTATCTTTCAGTACATTTAACAATACAAATGTATTTGCTACTTTGATTTATATTTACAATCAGCAATTTTTTTGATGTAAGGTAACAGGGGAGACAACTCAGCCAATTTTATCAGGTAATTTTTTTTACAGGTGTCTTTAAACAAGCTATTGCTTTTTACATGATTAGTCAAAGCTATAAAATCTATTATGGGCAGTGTTATGTTATGTATTGTAGTAATTTATTTATTCTGTGCTTCTATCATTTTAACTTACAATTTTTCTGCCGCCTCTAGATCCCTGTACACACTGTTTGTGCTCTGGTCTGTCTTGTTAAAGGTCCTTATTTTAGGGTAGTCCCCTTTACCCGAGTAGGCATGCAGCATTTTCTTCTGGTAAGCAGTCTGGGCATCCCTTCTGTATTGCATTCTACAAAGTTATCAAGTTATCATACAATACATACAGTATAGTCAGTGGTTCATGCATAATGAACTATTTGTCACTAGTTCCATTTAGTCGCTTGTTTTTAATTATAACTAATTTGAGATTTCTGCTACACTGTGAACTGTAAATATGTTATCAAAAATGGAAATATAATTCAGTATGCCACTTACATTCTTTTAGAGAATAGCACGGTAGATGTTTTAGTAATTATAGTATACATAGCACACTTATTCACACTTATTACAGTTTATCTTTCTTGTATGTGTACGAAATCTTTTAAACATAGAAAGCGTGATGAAAATTAATGTAAATGTCCTTTAAAAGATGAAATAAGATGTTGTATATATTCATTTGACACAATACAGTGTGTTCTTTACAATATTTAATACAAAAAATTAAACTCTAGATTGATGTAGTGAATACTAGTGTAAGTACATGCCATGATAAGACTAAAAATGATTTCACTAGAAATCTTAATTTGGAACCAAAAAACATAAAGATTTTGCCTAAAGTATATTAACATGAATGAACAAGTGAAAAATTCAAAAAAGAAAAAAGTGAATTAAGCAGTCATTTTTCCTAAATCACAGTATAATCAACAACAAAAATGTCTTTAGTTAAAGCAATCAAGTTACAACAGGTAATTTACATATAATGCATACCTATCTACTACACAGACTGTGATTTCAATTTTATTTTTAAGTACTGATATTTCTAACTGAGGTAAAAATAACTAACAGAGATAGATAAGCCCGCATATTTATGTGATGTGAACAATCATAATTTATAACAAACAGCTCATGCAGTGACTATGGATACCTGACCAACACCAGATGCTGAAATAGTAGGTAAATTTCTAATATATGAAGACATATGTCCAAGAAAAGCTCAAGTTTATACGTCATACATATTATCAACACACAATTGTTAAAGATATTTTGTAGAGATTATATATAACTTTTACAATTTTCTACAGATTTTCAAAGTAAATACTGTAAGTTGCATGCTATGGTTATTATTTTTAATGAATTCTGAATGGAATGTAAATGACTGATACATCCATGTGAATACGTGAATTACATTTATTGACAGAATTTATTTAGTCTATATTTGGTTGTAGAGAGATTGAAATAAAATGATGGTCATTAAAGAGAATATAACATATTGTACAACAAACACAATGCAATCTAGTTATCAAAACAGATGGGATAAGTTTTTGTTGAATGTGATTTTGTACGTGTCAGTATTAGGTCCCTCTTATAATCTCAATTTCAGTCTCATTCCTTAGAAGTCACATAAGCTACAATACAGTTGAGACTGCAAACTTGACACACTTTAATGTGATATTATAATTTAATATAAATCTGGAACAGCTAATAACAAGCAAGAAATTGGTAAGTAGCAATATTTGATTAATTCTAATACACAGGATGATGCTAGTATATGCCTTTCAAAATGAAATCTTTTGCAGTTTGAGTCTTGAATAGAGTGAGAAAAATTGCTTTGTTCTGATTAAGTTAACTGATTAACAATAACATTTAGTTAAAAATTAATTAAGGTCTACTGTTTTAGATACATGTTTAAATGTCTTAGAGGGGTGGAAAATAATGGTATTTAAACCATACTGAATGTTGTAAAAAAAGAGACATTTTGACATGCTCTCAAGCCTTAATTATAACTCACAGAGCGTAAGGTAATTACCGGGGAATTTCTAGAAAAGTAACTATGTGTGAGTTTATATAAATTTCAGTTAAAAGTTTAGTGTAAGAGACTTACTGGTTAGCAGCGATTTCTAGTCGAACTTGTTCCAAACTTTCCAGGAAAAATCGTTCTAATTCTGTTCTCTGGTCCAGGATATTTTTGGCAAGTTTCTTCACTTTGTTCATTTCTTTGTTTTTTAATTCAATCACTCGTTGAAGTTTGGCAATTTCTATTTTTGCAGCTTCATTTTCAATACGGGCAGCCTCCAAAATTGTTAGTCTTTCTGTCTCAAACTCCCTGGACAAAATACTCAAAGATTTTTCTAAGGTTTGAACTTTTTCATTCAACTGAAAATAAGAAATTCAATCAATTATTCATTTATATGCGATGTATGATGTAAATATTAGCATCATTCTCTTTTTGTACTTTCATACATAACATGACTTTTTCTAATACATGTAATCAGATACATGTATAAGTATATGAACAATGTATTCTAAAGCAAAGTTCAGGTATCAAAGTATCAGTGGTTACACTGCTCACCAAGGTGACCAAGGTTCAGTTCTTCACATCAATGTCAGATGTTACAGGATTGCCAAACTAAACATGTGGGTTTCTCCTAGGCACATAGGTTAATCTTCCAACTAAAATTATATTACTTAAGTTACCATCAGAACCAATAAAAAAGTTTACAAAATATGTTGTTATAGGGTGTATTTCACTTGTAGCAATATAAATATATTCTGAACTTTTTTGGAGAGGAAAGTCAGTGAGATTCTAGCCTACATTAATCCTTGCCATGAGTATTCAAGTCTTCTTCTTTATGTCTGATGCTGTTTGTGTTTTGGTTGTTGTTAAGTTGCTATCATTCACATGCCATATATGTTCTCCCTATTTATTTTATGTTTTATGTACAATACCTGTATTAATATATATTATTACCTGTCGTATCAGCTCTTTTTGTTGTTTACATTGAACCACTTTTTCTTGCACCATCATGTCGTTGAGTTCTTTATCTCCCGATAATGATTCTTTCTGCTCAAAGAGTTTGTCTCGTTCTTTCTTTAACATCTCACCTTCTTTCATGTGATAATTCAGAGCTTCTGACAATCGCACATTCTCCTTGTACACTGATTTTGTTGTCTCGTCTAAATTTCTGAATTTGACAAAATATGTTAGCTTATTAAAAACCAATATAGCTGTAAATATAAGTTCACAAAAACACCCCACTGATATTCAGAACATTACAAACTCATATAACACAATCTTCATAACATTTATATATTTAAACACATATCATCATAACACTCTTCTTACTTACACATATCATCACAATATGTTTATAATAATTACACAGACATTTAGAACATTTCAATGTTTTAACAAAAGTAGAATGTCTACATATTTTTTAACTACTATATGTTCTTGTTTTACCAATGCATTAAATAACAAAGGCCTAAATTGGAGTTATCCAGGGTTGTTCTATACATACATTAAGGCATGTTGATTACCTTTGTATCTTAACCACCTAAACACAATGATACATATTTTATTTAATATATCAAGTTATGACAAAGGTCCTGCTTCAGCCTAAACTAGAATTACATTCAATGATACCGGTACATGTATGGTCCATTTCCCTAAATACATTAAATAATGATGTACTGGAAAAGTTTAAATAAACTTACGATATTGCTTCTGTGTGGGCCCGTTCTGCAAGTTCAGCTATTTTCTGGTTAGCTTCTTGTTGAAGTCTCATCTAAAATACAAGACCAATGAACTACATTTTATTATACAATTATATATAATTATTATAAAAATATATGTGTGGATATGTAAGTATTTGATAAACAGAATGCATGCTGCTCCCAATGATATTTTTATACCAACTGATTAATTACATATCTAGAATGTACTCTTAAACTCATTGATCAATTATACATGTACACATTTAGGATATGCTTTTACAATCATAGATCAATTACAAAATATTTGATATTTTTTCACTGATCAATTGAAAATCTAGAATGTTATTTTACTGATCAATTATTTTTTATGTAAAAGTGAGTACTGTCTGAGTGACAAAAAGTGAAATACTAGAAATTCTGACCTTTTCTTCAAAGAACTTTTGTTCCATTCTCGAAAGGGTAGACTTGTGATCACGATTAGCATTGTACATTGACTCCTTGATCTGAAACAAATTATTTCGAAAAATTAAAAACATCTTCTAAAAATTCCAAATAGGATTTTGACTAAAACAGTGGATTTTATGATATATGAATATAATTATGTTCTTTATCGGTGTGCAATGCCACTTTCAACAGTACAACAACTTTATTATGGCAACCGGTTTTCTCAATGGAGGAACTGAAGTACCAGGATAAAATCACTCATAATCCACAAATAAAAAAAATAAAACACAAAAAACACTGTCAATCTACAGTTAACTACTGGTAGTGAAAACCACTGACAATCCACTTTAACTACCTAATGAAAACCACTGACAATCCACTTTAACTACCTAATGAAAACCACTGACAATCCACTTTAACTACCTAATGAAAATCACTAACAATCCACTAGGAACAGATAATAAACAATGACAATTTACAAGCAACTTTTCACTTATTGAGATAAATTCTAGTCCCAGCAGAATTTCAACTGTAAACATTCATTCACTTTTAATTTAAAAAAAAATCACTGTTGTGGAACAAAATATCTATCAATATCACTTATATGTAAGACAATGACTGTAAAACTAACTTCATCCAGCTCTTTCTGCATTGTCCCACGTTTCCTGCGGAATTCTTTTACTTGCTTAAGTTCAGTTTGCATTAGGTCAACTTCGCGACCCTTTTCATTGCTTTTCTCTTCCAGTTCATTAATCTGTTTACTGAAATCTTCTATGATGTTTTCTTTCTCTTTACGGTGATCCTTCTTCTGGTCACGCATTGACTGCTGCAGTCTCTCAAGCTGAGCAGAAATTTAAAAAAAAAAAGTCAAATGTTTTGTGATGACCATTGCAATATACATATTTATACACAAGTATTTCTTCAAGTAAACATTGTAGTATTTGAGCTTGAATTCTAATCACAATACATATAAAGTTAATGTACTTTAATAGTTTTAATTAGGTATGCTAGGCAGCTCAGCTAATTAACCTAATGACTTTACAGTGTTGATAATATATTTCTTGCAAACTGCAAACTGCACATTTTTTATGTATTTTAGAATATCTATAAACTTAAAACAAATGATAAACAATTTTGCAATCATACCTGAGTGTTTTTCTGTTCATCTTTCTTCTGCAATAAGGTAAATATTTCAATGGCCTCTTGTTCAGAGCGTACCATTGTGCTCTGAAGGCCATCATTTTCCAACATAAGCTGCTTAGCATGTTCTCTGTAACAATAAAATCAATTATAACAGCTACCAATTTGATATAAAAGTTTCAGACTGTAAATAAATACAATCACTTTTGTCTGTAGAATATGTGTAAAGATTGTCAAGATTATCTGTATGTTTGACTCCTGACCTGTGGCTCAGGGTTCCAAATTATCTGTGGAATGTTCAATTCCTGGTGTCCCGAGCTATCTATAGAATATTTGACCCCTGACCTAGAGGTTCCAGGTTATCTGTAAAAGTTTAACTCCTGCCCTATGGCTAGGGGTCCAAAATTACCTGTACATAGAAAGCTGGATTGGCATTTTATAACTCTTACAGGTTCTTCATCAACAGGTTTAATTGTAAAACAACAGGTCTAAATTATAATATGACACTTAGCTTCACCTTGCTTTATGGTTTTAAAGATATACTTAGAAAGTGCATACAGCCACTGCTTGTTTTAACTCAATAGAAGTTTACCTGTAATCCTGTTTTGCCCTCTCTGCAATGTCCAACTTTGCTTCCCATGTTTTGGAATTGGCAATTGCAAGTTTGGCAACAGATTCATTTTTCTTTGCTCCCTTCTTTCCCTTTTTTCTGAAAAAGAAGACAAATTAACTGAAATATAGCTACACAAAAAATATTTGAGAAAAAAAAAATAATAATCTGGAAATGATACATGTACAGGTATAATGAATTCATGTAGGATACACAAAACAAAGAATACAAACAAATAAACTTATAGAAGAATGTATTTTCACGCAAGACTATAATAATTAATTATCACCCAAGAGTCAGAATGCCAATAACTGATAAGGTTTAGTGAGAACCAACCATCTCGGTTGCTTTGAAATCTTTTAAAAGACTTAAAATTAAATTTGATACTAATTTAAGCTGCAATAAATGTAGAAATATTCCAAAGTCTTGTGATTGATAGCTTTGGAATATCTCTCAGTCAATGGCATGTTTAATGTCTTCGAGGTCAGCTATTTTTAAGTAAAAATAAATTTCTTTTTTGATCATCTTAAACACATACTGCAAATAATAAAGGGAATGATTAAGTTTTTGAATCTTGAGCTAAAGATCTGTATTCCCATTTCTATCACACCTATACCAATGAGATATGCCCAATACTATCACACATACACCAATGAGATATACCCATTACTATCACATATACACCAATGAGATAGGCCCATTACTATATCACACATACACCAATGATATATGCCCATTACTATCATGCATACACCAATGATATATGCCCATTACTATCACATATACACCAATGATATATGCCCATTACTACCATGCATACACCAATGATATATGCCCATTACTATCATGCATACACCAATGATATATGCCCATTACTATCAAACATATACCAATGAAATATGCATATTACTATCACACATGCACCAGTGAGATATGCCCGTTACTATCTATACACCAATGAGATATACCCATTTCTATCACACATACGCCAATGAGAAATGCCCATTACTATCACACATACACCAATGAGATATGCCCATTACTATCACACATACACCAATGATATATGCCCATTACTATCATGCATATACCAATGAGATATGCCCATTATTATCACACATACGCCCACGACAGTGACAAATGTACTGCCATGGAAAAATCAAATACAATTGAAGTTCAAAGTGCAATCTAATATATGATATTATTATACACATTAAAAAGTAATTTTGTTTGTTTGTTTGGTTAGCAAAATAAAGAAAAAAACGTTTGTACACTCTTCACATTCTTTACTTATTTAGATATATTAATTTACATGTAAAATATTGAATTTGCTGCTGATATCATTAAGAAGAGAGGTCAAGGTTTGCAGTCACACCATTCAAACATTATTATGTGCAGTAATTATAAAACCAGTGTGATGTTCTCTTATTAATATACATTTCATGTGTACAGAAAATCCAAATTGTGTATTAAAACTTGTACAACAAACACAACTTACCCATCCCTGATGCAATAAAGTAAATAGAAATTTAAAATAAATTAAACATGAAGTTAACACTTTTAAACAATCTGCTCTTCAAAAGAATATTATCAGTTACAATGTAAACAAAGTATGAAAGTAACATTGATTAGGAATGTTTAATTAGGTATTTTTGTGTCTGCTATGAATTTTCAGTATGGGAATACTTAGTTAACAGTGTTTTTATTTGCTTCTGATTTTAGTTCATGTTTTCACTTTTGGTGAGTTTGAGTATTATATGTGTTTTTTTTATACTCATAAATTTATAGCGTCATTACTTTAAAAGACAAATTGTGCTCAAGCTGGTAGCTATAGCCACTTTAATTTGAGCCAATGATTATGTTATAACAATCATACATTATGATCAATCATATTGTATTGTGTAACCTGTATAACAGAAAACCATAATGTACATGTTTTACTGATTTTGTATTTTGTTGGAATATAAAGTCTGGTTTCTGAATTTAATATTTTGTGTAAGTATATTGTCTAATTACTATTATATGATCATTGTAATGACTTTGCCCCTAGTGGGACCTTGATTGGAATAAATATTTCGCTTTTTGGAAAGGCATTTCATGGTAAGAAAAAAGAAGTATAAGGCTATACAAATACTAAAAACAATTTATTCATACTGTATATTAACATGATAATCTATATTGTACGGGGCCAGGGCACTAAAACAAAATATTTGCAAATCAGGTAAAGGGTTTGCACAATGTATAAAAAAAACTCCAAGAGATCGATGTGTGGGCAAAAACGAACCACACTGTCCAAGGTCTAGTATAAGAATGGTGCGGTAAAAAGGGAAAACAAAGACATCGACGAAAAAATCACTCTGCAAGTAGACTTGCAAAGTCGCTGCTAAGGAGCTAGGTCAACTATATATATATATATCTACAACAAAAAACGAGTGTGCAGGATCGCAAGTCACACAGGTTCACTGAACACAACTATATGTGAATAGTAAATGCGTATAAAATTATTATGATGTCTAAAATTACAGATTTTTGGTTGTTCACTTGCAGCATAAAATTACTCAAGTGTTTATTCATTTTCATTGATAATTGCCAATACCTAGATCTTCAAGGGAGTACATGTAGTAAATGGCAAATATTTAATTATTTACACCTTAAACCTGCAGCTGAAACGGCAGAAACAATATAAATTTAAATTTACAGTTTGAGTTTTTCTTTTTAAAGTTCGTTTTTATTTCGTGTCTAAGACTATGACCTAAAAAGAGATGGACTGTAATTTTATCAAGCACTGCTGATTTAATGTCATGTTTAGCTTATAATTACCCCTTCTTTCCTTTTCCCTTTCCCTTTTTCTTGCCCTTCTTAGGCATTTTGGAGGTTTATTTGTTGTAAATGCCTTATTTTACGTTGATACAACAAGTGTTTTTCTGTCGCTTCATGGGTCAGCCATATTGTTTACAATGTTATGGCAACATGTTGTATCGATTCAACGAGATGTATTTTAAACGTTTTAAAGACAGAATTTATTATGAAAAAATAATACAGATGCAGGTTTCCTTAAATAATATTTTAAATCTACTAAATAAAAATATGTTAGTAAATTAGTAAAAGTATTTTTTTGCTCATGACGTCACTTCCGTACACAAACTTGCACACGTTGAGTTAATTTTTGCTTGGTCGAAAAGGTAGTTACACCACTGGAACTTCCAAGTGGCTTCCATTTTGCTCAAAACATACTATGTCAAATGATCAGCTTCCTCATCCCAGTAATTTGAATATTTCATTTACGACAGTACTGTAGAATAATAGGTAGATAGTTATTAACTAATGGTTTGTCAACATGTTTGGATAACACCGATTTCAGTCCCACTGGCTAAAAAAATGATGCTACAAATGCATTTTAATAGTAAGCGATTGCAATAGAATCAAGAAATTGCAGCAAAGCTTCTGGGAGACACTAAGTAAACGTTAAAAAATGTGTGATTCTTTTCATTTAAATTTGTGGGACCAACTCTGGGATTTCATTTATAATTCTTTAATTGTCGAGAAATTGGTTACAATATATAAAAATGAGTTTAAAATGAAATCATCATGATCACGCACTATTTATTGACTTAAAAGAGACAATGCCATAA
>JAUMGZ010179914.1:0-14112 GCA_032359645.1 Pododesmus macrochisma | reverse complement strand
GTTTGTTGTGATGTCAATTTAAATAATTACATTCCGGTGCTTCATTGTTTGACGAAGTTATTGTTTGTTTGTCAATGTCCCTCGTTCTGTTGATTCTATCCATACTGTTTTTTCAAATGAACCATTGTTATCAGCTACTGTACTTATGTTGCACCTGCCAGTCTACCCCTCCCTACTCCAGCACGGTTACTCCTGACCATCTGCCGTTGCAATCACCACCACATGTCACGGTGTACCACAAATACACTCTGTTCGGAGGAGGGTTGAACCTTCATGGCTCGGCGTTTATGTTTGGGGAGAATAATCCCCAGCTGGCGGGCAGTCTACCCGATAAAGGCTCACCATTTATTAATGTTTTTGTGTATGTTATTTCAATTATTATTTCCTGTTGGAGTCACCGACAAACCAAAAATTGTGAATTCGAAACATAACACAGAGCTGATAACATTAGGGTCAAGACATGAACACATTTTCAGTCTCGTTATACCTGTCTAGGGGCATACCAATGACTTGCTGTGGGATAGAGGAAATTTCTCTAGACCATATCTAATAATCATTTTCAGTTATTTAGTTGTATTTTATTTTTAATGTTTCAGACATCCAAAATTTCTGATTTCGAATAAAGTTGATATTTGAAAACAGTATTACCTACTCATTAAAAAAAAAAAACAAACAAACAAACACGAAAACCTTATAATTGATACTTCTGTGACTTACCAGGTAAACTTAGCAAGCTCTGGCGGTGGAGGTTGATTCTCACAAGATGGTGTGATAGCCGCGGCAGTGCAATGTAGTCCCGTTAGCATCACCATGGTTATTATTTCCACCCCCACCAATTGTTGCATGTTCGTCATGCTTGTTCCCCAAAGCGATCTATATGGTTTATTTCCAATACAACAACCCGTGTATACAAAAAATACGCTAGCAATGTAATACGGTCGCAGCTGACTTCATCCAGCCAACACTGAAAGGTAAAACAGTGTATTTAAATTTAGATAATTGACTGACTCTTAATCAATTCGAATGAAAGATACGTCATAACGAGTTAAACATCGATTCAAATAACACAGACGCCGGCTTGTGTTGTGTGTATAAAGTATAACATAGGTGGCCGGCTTGTGTTGTGTGTATAAAGTAGTAAATCTAGAAAAACAAGACGACATTCAAAAGCCGTAAGTCAATGGATATTGGCAAACAAAAGGAAAACTGTGGACGCACACAGAAATAGTAACCAAATATACATTTATTTACTAAAAAAGGAAACATCACGAACTTCTATTAAAAAAATAAAAGCAAAACCAGGTGCTAGCAATATGGTAAGCGTTTCCTGCTACACATGTGTCACCCGCCGCGATGCCTCCGTGTAATTCCGGTGTATAGCAACCCTTTCCGCTGTTTAAAAAGAAACATGTGTCAACATAAGAATATAGATACAAAAATGCAATCTGAATCATGCCTCCGATAAATACAATATGTCACAGCTATGGTGACGAAAGAGCAAAGGAGAAAAACCATTAACAAAAGAGGAATAGAAGTAGCAACATTATCATGAAAGCAGAGCGGTAAAGATAGGGCGACGAGGAGTAAAAAACCCCTCCCTCTTTCAGTGGCCGCATTCTACTTGTTATATGATTATATACAGGTATATATATATAATCAAAGACAGACAGACTAACTGTCTTTGAATTGACTGACTGATTGACTTACTAACAATTAATAAAGGGGGTAGCCGAAATATGAAAGCCGAAATGTATATCAGTCAATCACACAAATTTAGAATGCAGGCAAGTGTGAAGCCAAATTAATGACTGGTAGAAACTCAAACTATGACGTAAGGAAATTCAAACTATGGCGTGGGGATTAATTATATTTATATCAGAAACAGACTTGTCAAATCCCCCACTCTATCATGACAGGGTAGTGTATAACCCTGCCTCAAAAGCTTGGATGTCAACAGCAATCCTTTAGTGACAAAGTCTTGATAGTGAGAACACGCTCTTATATAACGAATCAGCTGTGACACACACACTCAATAAGCAGGTGAGGAGGGTTTGTCGCTGTCTAAGAACGGGAAGTTGACAATGGGAAAACTGAAGTCGTCACGTTTGTCATAAAGTACGATTTGTGTCGGCTTTTAGGAGGAGGTCTAAGCATGAGGCAGAAAAGTCGGTGTCAGTAGTGTCTTTTATTTCAAGTTCCGGAGGATATATAATGTCCACGTAATCACATAAATGTTTATTCTTCAGTGACAAAACGTCATCTATGTAGCGAAAAGCCTTATCGTGGAACTGAGTAGCTTTTGGATAAAGGTTGCCTCATACGAATAGAGAAATAGGTCCGCCGGTAGCAGAGCGCACTTAGTCTGCTGGATAATATGGCCTCTAAATTCAACAAATATTTTGTCGATACAAAAATTCAGCATTCTAACAACATCGTCTTTAGTGTATTTTTGTTTTGCGTACGAATCGTCTTTGACAAAGTATGCAGTTGTGCCCTTAACTATATGTATTTATACCTGCGATTGGCTGTTTTACCCATAAAAGCATGATATTCGAGATCTTTGAGTCTAGATTTTAGCTTACCATGCAGTATGGTAGTGTAAAATGTAGAGAAGTCGCATGTTTTGATTGATGATATGGATGATAGCGATTGTGATTTTAGATTCTCAACGAGGTATTTTGAGTTCTTTGGTATCCACATTTGATTCACTCCACTACGTGAATAGGCGACATCGCAACATGACATGCATTTTGTATGCATTTCTTTTAAGATAATTGCGGGTATTCAATGTTAGGTGGTACAAATAGACTGAATAAAGTAGCCTTATGGATTTTGCACGCTCACATTGAATTGTTCAAATCGTATTTAAAACTTAGTTTTAATTCAGTTTTAATATTTTCATACAGAACTGGTTGAGTGTTTGCTCTCCCGCAGTCCCCTGTTTCCACTTCTTGTTTTTAATATGCACATATCTATACCTGACAGTTTAAGTTTTTTTTCTGCTGTTGCGCCTCTGCGAGCACACTGATTTTTTCATCAATGTCACAGTTCAATTGTATATACTTAACTTTATGTGAAATCTACGGATCTACCATGTATTAACCACTGTTTTCAGCTTTATGCTGCTTGGCTACATACTATTTTCTTGTTTCCAATTACTTTTTGTAAATATGTATTAAACGTTTAGATTTTTATAGACTATTCATTTGGGCGGTAGGTTGTTGGGATTATTGACAACACTATGAAGTGTATTTATTTATCAAATTTTTAAATATATGTCAATACTTAAGACTTCTTGTCTCATGCGGGAACTGGGAAGGTTGAGACCTCATTAAGCGGTTTAACGTTCTAAGTCGGTCCGCATGGATAACTAGTCATGGGGATCGTTGCGAAAATTTATTTTGTTTTATTCTTCTGCTGAAAATTTTGATGGGATTTAGTTGGTTTGTCAGTGTCTATCGTTCTGATTTTTCAACTCATCCTGTTTGTTAATAACCCACTATAGATATCCTATTGTTGGTTTGTCAATGTCTCTCGTTCCGTTGATTCCACTCATCCTGTCTTTTAATCACTAATATCAGACTTTCTTCTAAAGAATGTATATCCACCATGTAAACTTAAACGTTCACTTATTCTAAGGGTTTTATCATGCTCCATGTTGTGCCCGCTGGGCTAAATGAACGACTAACTGGAAACAAAGATAAGAGGCAAAATGAACAATGACACTTCTAAAAACTATATTGTTCATCAAGGACAGATGTTGTCTAGAATGGCAGGCTTACAGTGCAGTGCGCTTGCTTTTCTAGCACCTTTGAACGTATTCGCCAATTTCAAAAACCTTCTAACAAACTAGAAGACATGGAGCTAAATGTTTTTATACGATGTAACTTTGGGACACGGAGAGCAATGTTTCGTCAAGGTGTGACCCTAGGGTCAAAAATAGATTGAAAATATTTGGTTAAATCGCTATTTACCACATATATTCAATTTCCATTTCGACCTTCTCCAGCAAAACCACTAGACCAATTCCAAATTTGCTATACACGAGGGAAGGGGTTTCAGATTTCAATATTGGGGCTCAGTTTTCAGGGGGCACCGCTCTGAGGCCAAAAAAAGAAAAGTTTACAAAGATGCCTTATTGACTAGAAGTCTATAATTTAATACTTGCAATTATATGCAGTAACCTTAGTGCAAGGAAAACAAAGTTTGTTCAAGGCATGACACTGGGTGAAAATAAAATAGGTCAAGCGTTTTTGCGTCAAAGTTCATTACTATAATAACTAGATGCAACTCGAAGGGGGCCTTCGTAGATACCCCCGCTTTAATGTACACCAAATTAAACACATCTACCCTGTACATATAGCAAGTTCAATTTTATATGTGTAAAATTATACTAGAGAAACAAAAAAATAATATAATTTAGGTCAAAAGGTCAAAGAAATGATCACACTGTCCTACTTATGGTTAGCCACGCACCCCCTTCCACGAATATACTTGCTAAATACTGCTCACAAAATAGCATCAAGTTCAATATCAGCTAGAATAAAAAACTATATAGACAAGATAATTGATAGGGATACAGGACGTTTCATAGGGGGAAAATACAAGGTTAGTTTATGATGTAATGATACACTGAAAAAAAAATATACCCGGATTATTACTACTCATTGATTTTGAAAAGGCCTTTGATACAGTGTTTTGGAAATTCATAAAAAAAAACTCTTCATTTTTATTTTTGGTGAGGATCTTCAAAATTGGATAAAAGTTTTTCAAACAAACATAACCTCATTAATAAAATAAGAGGGGAACTTTTCAAATACAGCAAAATTAGGCCGATCCTGTCGTCAGAGGGACCCACTAGCTTCCTATATTTTCATATTATGTGTAGAGATCTTAGCAATAAAAATAAGAAGAAATAAAACAATAAAAAGTATTACAATAAATAAACAAGATATTAAATTATCTCGATTTGTTGACGATACCACTTTGGTATTTAATAGGTCAGAAGAATCTCTTGTAGAGGCATTAAACGTTTTAAAACATTTTGGAACCTTTTCTGGATTAAAAGTCAATATAGATAAAACTCAACTTACATGGATAGGATCCAAAAGGTATTCAAACGAAACCTTTGATAGACATCATAATCTTTAATGGGTAAAAACCTTCTTCAATATGCTGGGTATAGACTTCAATATAGACTTGCAAAAAATAATAAAGATTAATTATGATAAAAAACTTGTAAAATTAAAATCATTAATGAAAAGTTGGAATAGAAGACAACTTACTCCCTTAGGACGGAACACAGATTTCAAAAGTTTGCTTATATCACAGTTCAATCATTTGTTTACAACTTTAGGTAACCCAGACAACACGTTTATAAAAGAACTCAATACATTAATGTTTCACTTTATATGGGATGGACCGACTGATAACATAAAAAGGAATGTTAGTATTAAAGACTATAAGCATGGGGGTATGAAAATTATCGATTTAATATCTTACATGAATGCTTTAAAATCTAGTTGGATAAGGCGATATCTTTCTGGTGATGGTAGACGGAAAAGCATTTTTAACTCTTCCTATGAAACGAACCTACTGTTTAACTGTGAGACTGAATACATAAAATATTGCAGTAATTGTAGTACACATCCCTTCTGGAGAGAAACTCTTAATATATGAAGTGGTATCTCTGAAATTCAAACATCAAAAGAAATAAAAAAAATAATGCTTTTTATGCTGAACCTATATGGTATAACAAATTAATTATGATTAACTCTAAACCAATATTTTACAAGGATCTATATGAATAAGGTATATATAGAGTAAGTCACTTATGTGATGAAAATGGTCGGGTTTTTTTTTTACCTATGATGAATATGCAATAAAATGCAAATTAATTTCTTGAAGTATTTTGGTTTAGTTAATGTAATTAAGAAGTTTCATTATTTTAAAACCCTACACAAGAATATTCTCATTGACACAGCGGTATTATTATTATTGGTTTTATTTAAACAATAGTTTCTTTAAGTTAGAGTAATTTAAATATCTTTGTAATACAATGATTGATAACGTAACAGAAACGTTATACGTTACATATTTACTTGTAATTGTTCTAAAGTAGAACATAAGCTATCTTTTTACAAATTCCCTTTTAAATACTCTTTTAAAACTAGTCAAAAATGTGTAACAAATCGTGAGTGTAACTTTAACTTTTCTGTATGAAAGGTGTAAGGGTTATCTCCCTTTGCTAGATCTAAAAGTAATATGATCATAGTAATTAATTGATTAGAAAGTATTAATTGTGTATTGTTATATGTGTTATTTCCTTTATATTTACAGGTCCAGATCATCAGATCATTGATAGTTATAGCAGTCTATCCATTAAATAAGGACAGTATGAATTTAACATCCGACAGGCGTTGGTGTATTGCACCCCCCCCCCCCCCCCCCACACCTACCCCATTGTCTCATAAATATCATAATCAAGATTATATGCATTTTCAAGTTTCATTCCGGTTTGTTTCATGGAAATTAGTCACTGATCAGTCGGTGTACATTTTGTGTATAGACTGGATTGGCTAGCAGCCAAATATTCGTTTTGTTTATATTTACATATTACAGCGAACTAAATGTGTAATATAGGCCAAGTTAGAACTTAGATCTATATTTATCACCTCTGTTTTGAATTAAGTATGTGTATATGGTATCAGTTGCAGTTGCAAATGCCTACCCACCCCTTTCTTGTGTAGGTAGGTAGGTAGCGATTTGTTTTTCATTATTCTTTACACTAATATTTGTCATCCAATCCCATACAGAGCCAATATTTACAAGAAATAGGATTTAAAAAAAAGTGAAAAATAAATAGGAAAAGTGTAAATAAGAAATATGAATACGACCCTTTTTACATGTTTTACTGTGTAGATAGGCATCTTGGTTTTTTTAAGGTGGGGAGGGGGAGGTTTAACGTCCCTTTAACTCATGTATAGGTCAAGCCAAGCCAATGTCTGCATGTAACAGTGCACATTTATGGCACCTTTATATTACTGTCTCATTGAAATATCACACCACAGACACATTGACATGATACTTCACTTGGCCACATTATCCTGACACTGAGCCAACCAGTCCTTCCCCTACCCAGAAATACTGAGAGCTTATATATAATTAGCTGGGAGCGAGAAGATTGCCTAATTTAGACATCTTAGGGGACCGGGATTCAAAACCGCCGCCTGTAATTCTAACACCAGCCAACCAGCACGAAAATAACGCTCTACCTCCGAGAAACCGCAATAGTTAAATTAGGCAACTGCAAACAAACATTTTTTCATTGTATGACTTCTGCATTTTCACATTACATTGTGCAGTAACAAATACATGTATATTTTGTATTAATTTCCTGACATCATAAGTATGTATATATGCATTGAAATGATTTTAACATTGATAAAAGATGCCACAATTCATATCAAAGTTGGCAAATCAACAAAAATGATCCATACTGATTTGAGTATAATTTTGAATTAAATAGATTGAGTACATGTACATGTATATAGTCCTCTTCCTTGTTTGTTTGATATCTAACCACTTGATATGTAACTATATAGTTTATCAAAAACATTTAAATGGTTTAAACTACTATTATGAACTAAAAGATATTCTTCAAGCAAATGCATATTGAATACTTGTATAATTATAATAAACCAGAACCAATATAAAAAATCCAAACTATGAGTCTGTTGTTTATTGTATTGTTTCAACATTTCTTTTGGTGATAGTTTAATTTGTTATATTTATTGTTATTGTTATTTAATTTTATTTTTAAATTTTCTCTTTTTCATATAGGATTTGATACAAGCTAGATGAAAAGGGCATTCAGAATTAATAATTTACTCGATGAATGTATGATTCCAGACACTGATGTTTAAACAAATAAAAGGGATAGCAAAATGCGTCAAATTGTAAGATTAAGAATTGATACATGAGTTAGATGAGGCAACTCAAAGATTTGTTAATACAGCACCAACACTAAGACGCATTGCAGATATCAGAGGGACGCTTTGGAACATTTATGTGGATTAATATTGAATTTGCTATATTTCACTTTAAAAATTTATTGATAAAAAAGTTCTTGCTTTCTTGCTTATTTTCCCTCTCTCTCACTTTGGTGAGTGTATTTGAATTTATAGTTAAAGCCATTGTTTTCTCACCTTGAGCAAAATTCAGGTAAGATTTTCTGATCATGCATTACCGATATAAACTTTCTTCTTGTTACTGCATCTTCTCAATCAAAAATGGGGTTTTCATCTTGATACTAGTTTGTACATGTATACTCAAATTATGGACATCAATAGTTATTTTTAATGGACCAAAGGTAATCATCTTTTTAGTGACATGTATTGACTGAATAATTGTTCTATTAAAAGACAAAATATTTTCAAAAAATGCATTTAAGAGATGTGCATGACCCGCTTTGGAAGTAGTTTGAGTGTATTTTTAGACTCTATATTTAGTGAATTTAAAATGTCATCTTTGCCCACAATTATAGTATTCCATACATGATTCTCATTTATAAATCTTGCTGCAAATCTACACATGGCAAGGAACTTAACATTGATTAATTTGTCCACAAATATTTACTTTATGAAATGTCACATCATAGCTAACTGATATTGTGATTTGGTTTTAATCTTATTGTATATGTTAAGTAAGTAATGAACATTCTCCTCTGACAAACCAACTGAATTGTTTTTTATAATTTGTATTAATTTAATTTTAAATATATGTAAAAACTTTAAGACCTTGTGTCTCATACAAAAAGTAGGAAAACCGACACTTTAATAACTGAGTGATGCAGCTGTGTATTGGGTGGCCTTTCTGTGGCAGCTGTCTGTTTTTGTATTAGTTGACCTTTCTAAGGAAGCTGTCTGTTTTTGTATTGGGTGGCCTTTCTGTGGCAGCTGTCTGTTTTTGTATTGGGTGACCTTTCTAAGGAAGCTGTCTTTTTTTGTATTGGGTGACCTTTCTGTGGTAGCTGTCTGTTTTTGTGTTGGTGAACTTTCTAAGGCAGCTGTCTGTTTTTGTGTCGGTGACCTTTCCAAGGAAGCTGTCTGTTTTTGTATTGGGTGGCCTTTCTAAGGCAGCTGTCTGTTTTTGTGTCGGTGACCTTTCTAAGGCAGCTGTCTGTTTTTGTATTGGGTGAACTTTCTAAGCCAGCTGTCTGTTTTTGTGTTGGTGACCTTTCTAAGGCAGCTGTCTGTTTTTGTATTGGGTGGCCTTTCTAAGGCAGATGTCTGTTTTTGTGTTGGTGACCTTTCTAAGGAAGCTGTCTGTTTTTGTATTGGGTGACCTTTCTAAGGAAGCTGTCTGTTTTTGTATTGGGTGACCTTTCTAAGGCAGCTGTCTGTTTTTAGTTTGGTGACCTTTCTAAGGCAGTCTGAATAATAGCTACATGTAGTCTTTGGGATTATTGTTATGTCATTTTAATTTCTTGTTTTAATTATTGTACTGAATTGTTTGGTGCAGCCATTGTTGATGTGCCAATGTCTTTACTTCTCTTAGTTTTGCTTAACTTGTTGGTTATGAATATTTTAATACATTTATGAATGTATTGCAGTTGATTGCGAGCAAGATTGTGGGACATATCCATGTGTTTAGTTTGAATGTGTACAAATATTAAACTGTATCACAATATAATTAATGAATATTCAGTGAAACTACAAATAAAGGTTGACCTTCATGCTTCATTTTCAACACAAAATATATTCCTTTAGTGTCTACTGGATAAGGCTACATGGTCATGTTATCATAGTTTATACTGCTTATATTGTGTTGAATCATTCTTTATTCAAATATTTGTGTATATTCCATATATTCATACATGGTCTATATGAAATAATCTTTTACAAATATTGACACAACAAAAGTTGTCTTTAACAAGTCTTAACTTACTTTTTATTTATGTACACTGGAGTGATAAAAGTAACCAATAAATATTGTTTATTGTTACAAGGGTATGAATACTCAACTTAACTTACATTTTATTTATGTACACTGGAGTGATAAAAAGTAACCAATGAATATTGTTTATTGTTACAAGGGTATGAATACTCAACTTAACTTACATTTTATTTATGTACACTGGAGTGATAAAAGTAACCAATGAATAATGTTTATTGTTACAAGGGTATAAATACTCAAACCAGTCACAGTTTCTAAGAACTTTTACTTATGTGAATGAAAACTTCGAAATCAACAACCGTTTAATAATCCACACTATGATAATCAAAATAATTGACCTATAATAGTGTAGCTGTACCACGTATACGTGTTTGACAAGTCCATGCCAATTTACAGTAACGTTTTCTGTAGAGGTCCCAATGTCGGGTAAATGTCACTCCGAATCATTGAAGATCAACACTTTTCAACGGATGCCTTCTCTTCTTAACATTTGCCAATAAGCTCACTTAGGTTAAAATTCAGCATTATCATTTCAAATTGAACTTTTCATACCACCGGACGAATTAAAACTAAACTAAAGAGGTATAAACGGGTTGTTTACAGTCTCCTAGGGGTGTTGCTAAGGTAACAAAAAGGTTGGGGTTGACAAAATAAAGCAAACACTTATAACAACAATTAGAAATCCTACAGTTCATATTTTGGCTGTCATATTTATAAAACTGAAAAACGTTGAGTCACTAATTAGATGATGATAAGAGTAATCTATTACAAAACAAAGTGCCAAGGAACATAAGCCATATCATATTATAGCAGAGGAACTATATTTTGTTGCGACGAACATTGACGTTGTGGTGCGGTTTTGACGTACAAAAAATATGACGTTTTGCGTTGCTAGAGTAATTCAAAGTTAAATAACTTTTGAACCAATGGATGTAATTTGATAAATTTTGCAAAAAACAGTATGAATAGGATCAACAGAACGAGAGGCATTGACAAACAAACAATAACTGCGTCAAACAATGAAGCACCGGAATGTAATTATTATAAATGATTGTTTATTTTAAAGCATGAATTAAATGTACTCAATTAAGATTTAGCTATATAGAAAGTCAATCAATAACTCTAGGTCTGTATGAAACGGTATAATAACACTATAAAACTCAACGCGGGGAAATTTAAACGGTATAAGAAGTACAGTGCAACCTGCTTTAGTGACCACCTCTATAAATAGAAATGTATTAAATAAAGTTCATTTTGCTGCGCTCTCTTGTTGGCAACGCCAAAATTCATATTATAAAATCCAAATATTTAAAACACTATAATTGAGTTCTCACACATATGAGACACGAACTGACGAAGTGAGATTTCCAAGAATACTTCATCCGCTTTCGTTTTCACCATTTCCCCAATATTTAGAAATTATGTCCAGTACAAAGAAATTAAAGTTACTACTAATCAAACAATATTCAAAACGTGATATTATTTCTATAATTTCTATGAAATAAACTTAAAACGCAAGAAATGGTTGTTCTCGCATATACAAAGACGAAGTGAGATTTCGCGGCAGAATACTTCCTCCGCTTTCGTTTTCACCGTTTCCGCAAATAAGCGAAAACAAACAAAGCTTGCCCGCGAAGGGAGCTTTGAAAAAGACACATCTCATTGGGATTACAATTGTAAAATATATGTTCCCTATCCTGCATAATATAAGAGAAGAAGCGATTTTTAAGCCCAATCCACTATATAGTTTACACTAAAATTACCCCTCTAGGCGTGACATCAAAATAAGAGATTCGAAACCTGATATTAGAATAAAATGCCTACCCAAACATTACTATACATATTTTATAAACATACTTGTAAGAATGATGTCTCCATTCCATGTCTATATCATGATCACGACTAATAATTATAAATTGCATATTCACCCAACGTTAAATTAATGCATTATTTAACACTAAAAAATACCTGTTTGAAAGCACTACATGTGTACCTTTCAGGTTATGCCACAGACTGCACACTACTGCTGTACAGTTCTTGCCGTCAGGTTAGGTCTTGTAATGATCAATAGTGCATGCAGTGGTGCGTATTATCTTTCTACGGAACTGTTTTAAAATAATTGAAGCTTGGCGTAAACTACCCTTAAAACGCTACACGATTTTCAGAAAACCAATACGTACTATAAATAAACATTGGATTTTAAGTTAGGTCGATTGTAGTGCACCGGCCAAGAATTTTAATCAAAGTACTGAAAGTCTTGATACAGTGTTAAACAATGAAAGAACTTGTTTCGTGGGAGTCTAATAGATGTAGATTTTTTCAAGATTTCAAAAATGACTGCCCTTGGATAAAATCTGGAGAACATTTGTTTTATTCAGAAACATTTAGAAATCACATGCCATAATTAGAGAGCGTTTTGAAGTCTTCATCTTCTTCCCGTTTTCTTTGGGAGAAATTAAGAAAACATTTTTGTGAAGCAAGAGCCCCACTGGGCCTGGATGTGCTTACCTGATAACGTAACATGTTGACGGTTGTTTATACAATATTTTGCTGCTGTAACATTTTGTTTTCGACTTAGGATTAACCCAATAAATGCTCCATGCTATGACATTTGTGACCATATCTTTACCAGGTTTAAAACGTAAAAGAAACAAGAGGCCCATGGGGCCTTAACGTCCATCTGGTTGAAATATGCCCAAAAGTTTCAGAGGAGGTGGTGTTTAAGGGCAAACTGTCCAATATACCCCTTTTGGCCCCTCCCATTTGTTCCCTGGGGGGTCAGGGACTTCATTTGTACAATCTTGGATCATCCTCTAATGATGCTTCCTGCCAAACTTGGTTGAAATATGTCCAATAGTCTCAGAGGAGATGTCGTTTAAAGGCATACTGTCAAATTTACCCCTTTTGGCCCCGCCTATCTGTCCCCAAGGGGTCAGGTCCTTCAATTGTACAATCTTGAATCCCCTTTCCCTAAGGATGCTTTCTGCTAAATTTGGTTGAAATCTGCCCAGTAGTTTCAGAGGAGATGTCGTTTAAAGCAAAAGTTAACGACGGACGGGATTTGTATGAGAAAAGTACACCTTTGACCTTCGGTCCAGATGACTAAGCACTAAAAGATATAGCATGCTTATAATAGCACAGCCAAGCTAACATAATTTGTTGCTTGCCAATGACCAAGTTTTGATCTGACAATGATGAAAGAGTAAGTATTTATGTCTGAGAATCCATTTTGATTTTAGGACTGAGGAGAATGAAGTTCGTGTTAGAATGAAGAGTAGTTAATCAAAAACAAAGATAAAACAAGTTTATAATAGTACAATCGAGCTAGAATGTTTTGTTTTTAGAGGGTTTGCTTTTATAATGATTAGGAAGCGTACAAAGTTGCATGAGGTTTTCTTGAAGACTTTTAATGTGCAAGTTCAGTTTATTAGATATGGGCACAAGGGACAAACATAGAGAGAAAAGTACATGTAAATCAGAAGGTTTAACGGCTCCATGCCAAATTTAGCTTAAATGTGATGAGTAGTTTAAAATAAAAAGAAGTTGAAAATGTTACTAAATATAGTTAAAAAATGTGCCTTGCATTAACTTTCACTCTAAAATTGGTAACTAATTTTATCTTAACACCTTGATAAAGCTCTTGTTAAAGGTTACTACATGTACCTGTAATTACGAGAGGATTTTTGAAATTTGTCAAATTCTCCCCTTTTTAATCCACCTAATATCACCCCTGGAGGCAAAAAAACCAATCTGAACCCCCTTCTTCCAAGGATGATTATTCCCAAGTTGTTTGGTTGAAATCGATCCAACGGTTTAGAGCAGAAGTAGAAAGTGTAAAAAGTTTGCTATACCGTTGAACGAATGTATGGCCTATTAAGATCCTACCTTGAACAAACCATGCACAAGGGCACTGCGAATACAAGCAATCTAGGCTTCAAGTACAGGGATATGTATTAAAAGCAAAGATTTTGGACAAGATTTTAATAAAACTAAAGTTATTAGTTGTAATATTGTGATTTTTTAAAAACTATTATTGACTCTTTTTCTGTGAATACGATGATTAATATACCCAAATAGGTAATAAAATAGTAAATCGAAAAAACCAAGACGATATTCTAGGCCGTAAGTCCATGGACATTGGCAAACAATAAGAAA
>JAUMGZ010179903.1:0-14114 GCA_032359645.1 Pododesmus macrochisma | reverse complement strand
GAAGCCAAAACTCTGTGTGAATTACCCCGTCGCGAACCCCAGTTCTTGCTCGAAGCTGCTGTCATTAATGGACGCAATTAGAGAAGAATTAATTTTGAAACTTATTTCCAAATGCCTTAAAGCTACTACATGCCAAAGCATTAGGCGCTAGGCCTTCTAGTTTATAAGATATTTGAAATTTTGTCAAATTTTCCCCATTTAGGCCCCCAAGTGGCGTCCCCGGGGAATTGACTCCCATCATTTGAAAAATAGGAACACCTTCCCATGCGACGGCTGTACTTCTAGTTTAGTCTTTGTTCTTCTTACCAAGAATATAAAAGCTCAAGCTAGAGAATTTTTAAGGTCATAAACAAGCAAACACTCTTATCGCAGTTATTTGTTGAACTTAAAGCAAACCATATTTTTGGATCTGAATACGTACATTTGTAAATACAAAAATATTTCGTACTTAAAAAAATTTCTTTTGACTGAGCGGTATATTTGAAATGTTGGCAAGAAAATTTTCTATTATTGCTTGTGTGTAGTTTTGTCTATCATTACCATCGTGAACTTTGTCTACTTTAAATTAACTGTCTCTATAGCGTCTATTAATGACGGTTGATTCGAAGCCAGATCTGGAGTTCGGAACGGAGGTGTCTCACACAGAGTATTAATTCTTTCCTCTTATAGAAATGATATTTATCGGAGGCATGTTTCAGATTGCATTTGTGTATACTAATACTTGTTGACAACACGAAGATGTTTTACTTTGCAAAGCTCAATGGCTGTATAGATATTGACATTACTAAGATAGTTCGCTATGGTAGATCATGTTTATAAATGTTTGATTTTTTTATTGTAAATACCTTGAAATTACCGGTAACTTGTTAACACATTTATATAGCAAACTCAATTAAAAAAAACATATGTAAAAGTAATAAATACGAAAAACCAAGACGATAGTCCATGGACATGGAAAAACAAAAAGAAAATGTGGGACACACAGAAAAAAGCACCAAAAATACAGTTATTAACTAAAAAAGTAAACATCGCGATATTCTTTCAAAAAACTAGAAGCGAAACTGGTGTTCGCGATATGGTAAGCGTTTCCTGCTACCACATGTGTCACCCGACGCGATGCTTCCGTGTCATCCAATGTATGGCAACCTTTTCCATAGATCTTCAGAAATTATTCGAAATATGAAAGTATGGAAAGGTTTTTTTTTCACAGTTAGTTTGTGACATCTAGGTCATTCACCTTTTTTTGTAATCGAGGATCAAATAATTTTTTTACTTATTGTCCTCCATTATTAGTATGATCCGCTTACAGTTAGGCAATTCACTTACTTTGTACGCCGGGGATCAACTAAATTCTTCATCCAATGAAGGTTACTTTTTGTACGGAGATCAACTAAATTATCCTCCAATGAAGGTTACTAAATCACATGTCACTTCTTTATTGTGTTAAACGAAGGTTAAAAAATGGTTTCATTTGGGGTTTTACCTCCATTCCACTCATGTCTAGGTCTTATCGAGACCCGTGCCTACCGGATGACGCGGCAAATGCTCTACCTCTGAGCCAACGCAAGAAACCCAAACTATGACGAAGGGACTATATCTCTAAATATATCGGTAGCACACTTGTCATATATCTCTGCTGTATCGTGATGGCGGTAATACAACATCTTGCATGTAGCTCTAAGTAATATTAAAAAAAACCAGACAAACCAACAAACAATCAAACAATTCAGCACCCGAATAAACGAAATAAAACCCTGCTTTCAAAGCTTGGATGCTAACAGCGATCCTCTGGTGACACTGTTCTGGTAGTGAGATTAAGCTCTTGAATATCGAATCAACTGACACATATGTTGCTGTCTAAATATGTGAAGTTGGCTATGGGGAAACTAAATTCGTCACGTTTGTTATAATGTTTGGTGGAAAAGGTACTTGACTTTGCCAGGTGATGTGACACGTCTTTGTACTGGAAAAGATGTGACAACACAAAATTAAGACGTGTAAAGTCATAAACCCGGCCTGAAAGTGACATTTACGGTAATCTTCAAGTACATGCATATCCATCAGTAACACCAAATTTAATCTTGTCTGCGCACTCGTCAGAGGAAGGCCAAACCCAGGTGCCTTCTGAATCAGAATACCTCCACACCCACATAAATGCTAAGAAACACCAAAAGTAAATTAGTACAACATAAAACCAACAAGCAAAATATTATTAATATAATAAGCACAAACTTTCCTTCCAGGCATACGTTGTCCTTAATTTAAAAACAGTGTTTAACGGATAACATGATTCTTACATTAGAAGCCTTTAACAATGGTAATTACTTCACAAACGGAGATCAATAAAACTAAGACCTCCATTTGGCCGTAGCGTCTATCCGTATGCAACAACACTTTGATTACATTTGGTACTTGACCTCCATATTGCATACACCTTGTTTGATCCAAGGTCACAGCATGTGCACATTGACCTCCATATTGCATATACCTTATTTGATCCAAGGTCACAACATGTAAACATATGAACATATTGTCCATGGTAATTTAACAAATCGGGTAAATCTTACCAGGAGTGGTAAAAATTAAACATATCTGCTATAATCTTATTGTGTTGAACTTTGATCCCAAAATACATGTATATTGCGAACCCTAGGTTTCTTCACATGTTTTAAGTTCCAGAATCTATTGTTTTTTTAAATCGTTTTCAAATTTTCCATTTCCCCAAAGTGGTACAGGACATTTGCGGATATACTCCATTATTTGAACAAATATGAATCCCCATCCCAAAGGATGCTTTTCGGTAAGATACGTTTGTATTGAGCAGTTGTTTTGGTGAAGAAGAAAAAGTGAAATGTTAATAATGATAGAATAATGATGCTATTACAATATAGCAATTATTTTTTATTCAACTGTTATTTTCTATCTTCTAATAACATATGAATTCATAACATAATAACTTTGAACTTGAAACCTATTCACAACTTAAGCAAACATGTTTATCCCTGCCCGAAACTTAATGCAAATGTAAGCATAAATCTCTGTGTTTCATAGTTTCATCCTCAGAGTGGCACTCCTGGGGGCCCTAAAAACTAAAAACCCATATCCCCATGGTTGCTAACTATTGATATTAGATATTTAATTTGTTTTTAAACTTATCCAGTTTGTTTGAGAGAAAATTCTAAAATGTGAAAGTTAACATAGTTGCTATTCTATAAAAGTGTCGAGCTTTGACCCCCAAAAATGCAAATTATTTTTACCGCATGGTCACGTTTTGAACAAACATGGTTTTTCATTTACGCCAACGTTATTATAATGACAATGCTCAATGCTAAATGACATTTTTTGACATGATGTCAAATTTCCCCTTATTTAGACCCCTTAGTGGCCGACATCCATCATATGAACAAATCTGAATCTCTATCTCTAAATAATGCTTCAAACCAAGATGTGTTGACATTTTCAAAGTGGTTTAGAAGAGGTAGAAAAGTAAAAAGTGAACGTCGGACGGACGAGATTTTTATTGTTAAAGTCAACCCTTGACCTATGATCAAGATGACCTAAACACTAGGTTAGTATTGACTACTCATTGAACTCCTGATTTGTTTTTGAAATATAATTATACATTTCCCCTTTTTAAGTCAAGTAATAATAGGTACAACATGTCTAGTTTTATAGTTTGATTTTTATTTGATCTTGCTACGAGCGGGATGGTTTTTCAAATACATAAAAATTGTTTCTTTTAATTTATTTTATAGATTAAGTTTTTCATATGTGGAAATAAATTGAAATCGGACATATGATTTCTTTTCCTTAACCAACTTAAGCCGACAACTTAAATTTGTTTTTCTTATTTCTTTGCTTAGAAAAGAATCCGAAGAAAAATGAAAAAGACGGCACAGATTACCCCGAACTTAATCGTTTGTTTCATTAGCAAAGACATCTGGAACATTACGTCACACCATCTTCTGCAAATCAATAGGGAAACGTGTATTCTTGCGAAACTTGCGATATGGCGAGAATTTTTTTAAAAATCCAAAGGTGTGTACACATGGGCTGTATTGCATCTACTTGGATCAAATATAAACAAGTCACTGTGTTGTCCTTGTGAACGATGTTGGAGGCGGATGATAGTTATAGATCAAACGGTGATTACCTAGTGTGTATAAGTGGCCCTCTTGTAGGAATCTGCTGGAATCAGCGATGAGGACAAACATTGTATTATCTTCTTGATGTTCTTCTGACGCCCAAAGTACTTCTTACTTATTGTGTGCCATTTATATATCGTTCTTTAAAGAATACGTAATAATAATGCTGGCACATTGCCTTTGATTGCTTCCATTACCATAAGACATATTGAAAGTGGTATTAAATAAGTGTGTTTGTTGTTGTTTGTTTGCTACATTTAACAAAGACTTTATTCATATAGAGAAGTGTCAAGTGTTTTACGCCAGAATAAGTTCGGTAAGAGAGACAACTCTTGTATTACGTTGCTGCAATGTCAACAAGATCTGTTTGAAATTTATATGCATGTTGTTCTTCGAGACGGATAAAGGAAACAGGTTGTATTGCGTTATCAAACTTAAAATACGGCACCTAGTGGTGTTCTCCCTTTGCTCTTTCGTCACTATAGAGGTGACATATCCTTATGGTTACATATGCTTCTTTTTTAACATTGGAAAGGGTTGCTATACACCGGAATGACACGGAACATCGCGGCGGGTGACGCTGTGCAGCAGGAAACGCTCAACATATCGCAAGTACGTGGCTTATTCCTATCCTGTTAATGGTTTTTCTCCTTAATTCTTTCGTCACAATTTAAGTGACAGATTCTTATATTGACATATTTTCCTTTTTTCTATGGAAAGGGTTGCAATATGTCGGAATATCACGGAAACATCGTGGCGGGCGACTCTGGAGGAAACGCTTACTAAATAGCCAGCACCTGGTTTCGTTTTGTAGGTGTTTTTTTATTAATGAATGTATATTTGGTTCTTTTTTCTGTGTGCGTCCCACGTTTTCGTTTTGTTTGCCCATGTCCATGGACTTACGGCCTTAGATTATCGTCTTGGTTTTTCGTATTTACTACTTCTTTATATGACGACTCGTCCAACCTCAAGATGAAATAACATGAAGGCTTTACAGCGAGACTCAAAAAACGGGTTTAACGCTCACATTGAGATGTTAACAAAGACATTTATACGAAACCTTGTTTTTCGTTTTAAGCTATTAATGTATTTAAAAATGCTGTTAGAGTCTATATAACAGAAAGACGTCAAAATAGTGACATAATTTCAGCAATGATTCGATCGGAAGTTTGGTTTATTAAATGTCCTGAAACAGGCCCCAAATAAATATTAATTTATTATTTATAGTAGGAAAATATCTGTGAGAGAACCTCGTCCCGCATTTCAAGTGTAGTTACGTGTATGTTGTTACGTTATAACTGATTTCATCGTTTATCTTTTAGTCGCAAAATACAATCTAAATCAGACCCCAGAAAACAATGCATGCAAGGTGTAACAGTTATTTATGCCAAGGTTGCAAGAGTTATTCTTCTTGCTCTGTAGAACTATAACAGACAATAGATTAATTTAAAATGTATTTGCTTGTGATGGTATGCTCATATGAATATGTTTAACTAAGACCAATCTGTATATGTATGTAGGAATTAACGCCGGAGTAAAATGACTTGCACTAATAAGCCCATGTACTGATAAACATCATCAGAGATTAACATATACGGTATCTATCTTTGATGTGGTCGACATCCAGTGACATGTCCACACATTCTTTGTATGACCACATCAGTCTTTTTATACCGAAAAGTTACTTATATAGAATTTATCTTGTCGGTGGAATTTCCGGTCCATGGCAAAACGTAATGAATTATAACTGGTCAGTCAGTAAAAGTACTAAGTTAAACAAGATGAAGGTTATTCACAAAATTCATAAAGTCAATTAATTGTAAATACTAGGTCCAAATGTATCTGGTTTCTTCTTATTTTATACATTAACACATCAGCTCTTATGAAGTAGCAGAGGGGAAGAACATTTCCCCACACCGTGCATATTTGTGTTACTTCGTTTTTGATATTGATTGTCAATTGATATAGTCTATTCTTGTAGCGTCCGTTTTATGTTTGGAATACTTCCAGTGGTATTTAGCTTCTGGCTACATGCTTAACAAAGCCTTGCTAAAATCCAATACGTGATTGAGCGGATATTTGTCATTTTTTCGAGGTCCATACCGCATAACCAGTTACGATTGCAGCAGTAAATACGAAAATACACGACGATATTCAAAAGCCGTAAGTCCATGGACACGGTAAAACACAAAAAGGACCTCACAGCAATGGAATATTGGGAGAGACAATGGCAAATGGAGTTTAATCCGGACACCCTGCACGTTACCACACGGGGAAAACCCCATTATTTCAGAATACCGACTACACGGACAGATTCTTCAAAGGGATCACAGCAGCAAGTACATTGGCTCACTATTGACCAGGTTTTGCGAAGGAACACTCATAAATAATAAACGTAACCACTGAGGCCAACAGATCCCTAGGATTCAAAAAAGGAATATGAGAGCCTGCAAACCTTCAGCAAAGGAGGCAGCATATACGAACATTGTTAGGCCAACCCTGGAATATGCGTCTGCTGTTTGGGACCCATATACCAACGCCAATATAGCATAAGTAGAGAAAGAGCAAAGGCGCGCCTCCAGATGTACTACAAGAAACTACCGAGATTACACTACTGGAGCTGTCACCAGGATGCTTTAAGATCTACGTTAGAACAACCTAGACTTGAGACGCAGAAACGTCAACTAACCCTGCTATATGAGATCCAGCGTGGGCTGGTTGAAATCCCATCCCAAGACCACCTTATTCCAGGAGACACCAGAACAAGAGTTACCGCTTCTCCTTCTTCCCACGGATCATACGACAGTAGAAAAAATTACCAACAGACATTCCAGATGCTTCTACAGTGGACAACTTTAGGACCAGGCTGGACAGTCTACCAGCTGGTCATCTGGCCTTCGCCTAAATTTAGAGGTGGCCATTTTTAACTGTATATACACCCAACAAGTTTTTAACTGTCTTCGCCAGAGTGTATATGTTCTTTTAAGAACCCTACTCTATACTATTAGGAAGAAGAAGTATATCATCAAGATATCTGGAGGTTCTATTAAAACAAATTTTAATCAAGTCATTTTTCTTCGCCTTTTGTAGCCTAATCATAAAATTTCTTTCGTAACAATCCAAGAGGAGGTGTGTTACATGGGTGCGGGGCACAATTCGTTCCCATTGGTAAGCGAACAACCTGCCTGTAACTCTTGTCGCCAAAACGAACAAATATATTATCCAATAAAAAGCATAATTGATTAATATAATTCAAGACAGGTCCATATTTTGCAATTATTACTAGACAAAAACCAATCACGAGCATCGTGGCGGGTAACACACGTGTAGCAGGAAACGTAACCATATCACGAACACCTGGTTTCGCTTCTAGTTATTTTTTTGTGTTGTCTTTGTCCATGGACTAACGGCTTTAGAATATCGTCTTGGTTTTTCGTATTTACTACTTTAGTAGCTTAATATGTTTTCCCCTCTCTGTCAAAGGCCCATCTGATCAGTGTTTGTAACTTATCCTTGATAAGGTCATGTGGCAAAGTAGTATACAATGTAGAAAAGTCAAACGTGCTTATTTCCTTGACTTTATAGTTCAATAAATGAAGTTTGTCAAGTATAGCACCGGAATTTTTGATAAACCAAAAATAATTGACTCGCTATTAGCGATAAAAGAGTTACAATACTTAACCACATGACCCTTTATAGTTGTTAGTGCAGAGGTGAGGTGCTTAGAAATGATCGTAGTGGTACAATTACTTGAGTTTGCAATAAAACGGGAATTATAAGGATTTTTATGCAATTTTGGTAGCCAGTACATAGTGGGAACATTGCTTTTCGTGATATTGTTATGTAAAGTATTATTGTCATCAATATGCTTAGTTATCACATCTTGACATTTAAATTTGGTGGCCACAACGCTTTTGTAGTAGTTAATTATTTCGTACTTCGTACTTTAAGTCTGCTAATGATTTACAACACCAACATTATAATAAAATTAGGAGACTAGCCCAGTGTGTTTTATCTATTCATCAAAACACATGCTACAATGCATCCGGTAGGTACGCACGGTATACATATTAAATTACTCAAGTGCTGATAACTAAATCAGGTTGTTATTGGTACGTTATGTGAATCTATATTAACATCTCCCTTCTTTGAGAACTAATGAAGTTTAATTTGAGACTAACAATATCATTGACTATAATTACACACAATACATGTCCATTATTAAAAGTCACTAGCACTAATGAAACGAACTCTCAACTAATTGTAAAGTTCCTAAATTAACACATTTATAAATTTCAAAAAGTTTAACCAAGTATTTCTTAGAAAACAGTCTTTCAACATCTTAGGCTTTACGACCCGTCCACTACGCGAAGTAACTTCACCAGTAGGTGAAAATTAACTTATGTTTTTGATTTGAGATTCCCGCACAATCGCCTTATCATTATTATGGAACACCCGCGTTGCGAAAATAATTTGCTGTGCATAACGATCCTTAGCCCATTTCAGATCTGGCCATCTTGGATTTAGAATTTTCTTTGTTACGGATAATGTCGTCTTGATCTGTCGACCTATTTTAAGCTGAAACGGGCTAACTTTTGGTGACGTGATAGTTGTTGATCCATATGACCAAAAAAGCCAAGGATATGTTAGCTCGCTTCTATATCCGCTTTGAGATCTTCACAACACTTTCTGCTTCCCCTTTGGCTTGAGGGTATTGATGACTTAAGCTATATTTATCGGCAAATTCACTACATTCCTTTGAGATGAACTGAGGGCCATTATCCGACACTAATTCTTCAGGAACACCAAAATGTGCGAATATTTTCTTCATTTTACGGTAAGCACTGGTGGTGCTTGGACAATAAGCAAGTTCCGATATATCAAGATCTAGAATAGTAGTCCATGCCCACAAAGTAGTTTATACGAAAAACCAAGACAATATTCAAAAGCCGTAAGTCCATGACCATGGGCAAACAAAGATAAAACGTGGGACCACACAGAAAATGAACCAAATAAACATATATTAACTAAAAAAAGGAAACACCACGATCTGCTATTAACAAAACGTGGAGCGAAACAAGGTGCTTGCGATTTGAGTAAGCGTTTTCATGCTACACATGTGTCACCCGTCGCGATGCGTTCGTGTCATAATAGACAAATAAATAATTCATTGTTTAATAAATAGTTAATGTAAAAATAGAATTATTCACAGTGTATGCATAGAAATCTTATCATTTCTCTTGGCAATGTGTACGTTGGATATGTCATTCAATTCACTCTTTTCAAAGTACCACTGATTAAAATAAAAAATGTTGATCATTAAGGCGCAAGGCGATTACAAGAACTTTTCAAATGTGTAATTTGCGTACATATATTTAATAAAAACAACAACTTTATTTTATATAATAACTTACCCCATCGACAAATCATGTTTAAATTCAAGCCTTTTAACATAATTATTATAATCATTGCAATGTAGCACTATTGATAGCATTTTAGAAAAAAAGAAGAAATAGGATCAACAGGAAAACGACTATTGGCTATTCTATTACGTCTCGTGCTTTTGCAGCGACTTGATTGGTCAATAGCCATGGATAATTGGACAACAAAACATGCTCGTATCCCAATAATACACGCTTGTAATGTTTCCTGCCATTTTTGTCCGCTTTTTTCTGACTGTTCCAATTAACCCCTACGGAATATATAGAACCTCATATCAACGTAAACAAAAATTATCGTCCGTTTTAAACATGGCAACCTCCGACCTTAAGATCAACAACGATACGTCAAAAGATAGAGTCAAGAATTTAACATAACAAAGACAAAGACAAAGTCGCAAGACACATGTATATTTAGATCTAGAGGAGAAATAGGCAAAGTGGTAGAAATGTACCAACCAAATCAGCACAAAATTGAGTATGTGGTCCAGTCTATGATTCAGGTCTAACAAACCAGGCATTTTTTTTGCATGAATTCCTGGCTGATTTGCCTGCAGATTCAAATTACGCATGAGATGATGATATATACATTATATCTGCCATGGTTAAGTATGAAAGTTAAACAAATCAACATCAGCAACAAACAGATTCCTCAATGCTCCACCGGACATAGTTAATGCTTTATAAACTTCGCAAATGGTGTGTCAACAGCAGATCTGTCGTACATGGTCTACTTTCTTCTATAACCCAATTCACGACCAGCCTTCAAGTTGAATATGTACTCCTCAACCCAGGAACCCTCAACACTTATTGGTTTACCTCTATTTGCGGGAGCTACCATTAACATGTCATCCGGAGCCTACTTTACAGTCAAAATGAACTTCTCCAGATAAGATCTGTGGGAAAAAATGATATAACACATAAATAGTTTTTGTTAGCACACCAATTTAAATTGTTGCTAACTGCCACAATATGATGATGATTATGATGATGATGATGATGATGATGACATAATTGAGTAGTGTCAATGCATTGTGTGACTTTAAATTGACAAGAAGGTTCAAATTTAGTTTTTGTAATATGTTACTTCATTAATTAATTAAAAAAATCCTCGTGTAAAAAGTTTAAGATCTTTTAATTTCTATCAACGGTATACTGTGCATTTCTTGATTTGTGTTTGCTTTTTACACATCTTCTTAATAGTTTAATAAATATTAACAATCAACTGTCGCAGTTTGACTTCTTTTTTGACACCCCTATGAATATTTTCGAAAAATCATAGAGGCGTATAAAATGTTAGAAACTGAAAATGACAAGGCAAAATATTGTGTATATGAAAATATCATACTGTACAGTAATAAGTATGCGCATGTTGGATTTGTTTATAAACGAAACTTTCTTTTATCCAAATTATTATTAACGTCAAATCAAAAATGTTACCCCGCAGCTGATGCCACGCAACTGAAATGTAACCTACTTTTTGACATGTGACAGACATGACTTTCAAAAAATCGTAGGATTTACTATTTTGCAGAAAAAGTGAAAGGACGATTCATATATTGAATTGAGCCTTAGCCTCAATTATCTTATTTCTAAATTCACACTAAATTAAACATTATAATTGACAAAGAGTCAATTAATATTAAGACATTTAAGAAGATAACATTTGTTTACAAAGGTATTGATCTTATGTATATCTAATATATTTTAAGATTATAAAGTTACTTTTAACATTCCACACTATTTCAAACATTTATAAACGCCTATACTTTGTTATAGGTATAAAAACCTTCTTCTTCAATTACAACCAATTTACTGGTGACTAACATATACTCCAAGACATTCCAGATTCTTGTTACTCTGCCGGTTCTAAATATTCACATAAACCGCAGGTCATATTGTAACCGGGAACTTGTAAATAATACAGATTCTAAACTCCAGAAACTCGTTAGCAAAGGCCATTCTTAAATCAATCAATACACACATTAATAATGGAACAAACAGCAAGGTGCATTACAACATGCCTTGAGAGTGTGGAAATATGCGTTCCTTGACATATTGGACACACGCACTCGGCATTGCTTATCCATCACTATTTGATCCATGGACCTTATGCTTTAAGGTTAATCATATTAAATAGAATTAAAAAATTTACAAACAATTCATCTAGCACCTGCTGATAAAGCAGCTAATAATATCATGTTTGTTTGAAAATTATATTATATACAAACGCTTATGAAAGAATTAACTACTACCAAATCTTATGTGTCTACCCAATTTTAGTGTCAAGATGTGTTAACCTAGCATACTGATGACAGCACTAATTTTCAATAAAGTATTACGAAACATGATGTTCCTAATATGTACTGGTTCCAACAATTGTATAAATATCCTTATAACCGTTTTATTGCAAACTCAAGTAATTGTACCACTACGAGTTATTCCAAGCACCTCACTTCTGCATAAACAACTATAAAAGGTAATGTGGTTTAATATTGTAACTGTTTTGAATTATCGCGGCATCAACGTTTTTGGTCAATCAAAAACCCCGCGGTGCTGTACTTTACAAGCTTCATTTATTGAACGATAAAAGGAAGGAAATAAGCACGTGCGACTTTTCTACATTGTACACTACTTTGCCACATGAGCTGAACAAGGAGAAGTTACCAACACTGATCAGATAGGCCTTTGACAGAGAGGGGAAAACATATTTAGTTACTAATACTCATATTGAATTTTTCTAGTAAGAATTGCAAGTCTTATAAAATGTGGAGTTTTGTTGAATAATGCAATGCATTATGCTTTTTATTAGATTTAATATTCGTTCGTTTTGACGACAAGATTTACAGACAGATTGTTAGCATACCCAAGGGAACTAATTGTGCTTCACAGGTAGCAAATCTCTTCTTGTAATGTTACGAAAGCAATTTTATGATCAAGTTTCAAAATAAATCTGACTTGATTAGTTTTAATAGAAACTCTCGATATGTGATGTATTAAATTAAGATACCCCAGTTTTTCAAAATATATCAAATTTATATATTCAAAATGGCTGAACGAGGGTCTCCACTTTAAAGATCAATGCATCGAAAATGCTGGGTCCTATTGTCCATCCGGTTGTTAGTTGAACTTCGCGTTCTGAATTATTTCTGAGCTCACACTGACGTAATAGCAATAACGTAAGCCAGCTTTTTTCTTTTTTTCTGTAATACACAGCATTGGGTGATTTTTTGGTCTCATACAGTCCCCGTGATTTCTTCTTATGAATACCTAGCAGTTTAAGTTGGCTTAGCTGTTTTCTTTGTACCTCCGAGAGCACACTAATTGTTTATCAATGTCATAATTCATATACTTAACTACGTATGAAATCTACGAATCCAGCATGTTTTAGCTACTCTTTACGGTGTAATGCTCTTGGATACATCCACTTTTCGTGATTCTAATTGGCTACTATAAAAATGTTTAAAAGTTTTACTCGTTGACATTTTAAAGGAAATTGATGTGGGTATTTGGTTGTTGAAATAATTGATAGCGCGGTAAAGTGTTTTTTTTTAAATGTTAAATATATGTCTATATTTAAGACTTTTTGTCTTAAATTGGAAGTGGAAATTGAGGCATCATTAACTGGTTTTATCACACCTCTGTTTTGTACTGGGTGGCAATCTTAAATCAATCTTAAGCCCATGGATTACTAGTCTTGAGGACTGTTGTGACGTCAATTTTTTTTTTTAAGTTTCGGTACTGTATTGTTTGATCCAGCTGTTATTGGTTTGTCAATGTCTCTTGCTCTGTCGATTCAAATCATTTTGTTTTTTAATACACCATATAAAACAAAATTGTAAATTGAAAATTATAAATGTAATGATTCATGAATGACAGTTTAGAAATAAATAACATTAATATGAATTTTTTTTTTTTTCAGATATCCTGGTTTCCAAAAACAGACATCCTTATTGATCATGGATGAAATAACACATACAGAAAGCCTTTAGATTCGGCATGTATGATACATATGTTCTATTTTTAAATTAATTGATTGCATTCTCTATTTGCGTCATTTTGACAAAAAAATAAGGTAATTTAACATTAATAGTTGCATACAACATATATCCAATGCACATGCTAAACCTTAGTCTTGTATACGTCATGTGTTTTATTATTATTTGTAATTGGTCTCTAACAAAATTCATTGAGAGGGATGGAAAGATGCGTACAATTAAACGCTATGGCTTTAATCATGAAAACTGAGACGGGCCACATAATTTAACATCTAAAGGTGACGAAAACTCAACCATATATATGAGAGAAGACTACGTGTCAAGAATCCTAGCTTCGAATCAACATGGAAGCTTAAAAGAAAATGAATTTATAACATACAAGATCGAGATTGGGGATATAATTTATCATGTTGCTTGAAAAAAGCCATCTTAATAGTACTGCAAATATAGCCAATTCAATATGTAAATGTACACAAAGCAAAAATAGGATGTATAATTGTTTTTTACGTGTATTCTTTTGATGAAACATATAA
>JAUMGZ010179892.1:0-14115 GCA_032359645.1 Pododesmus macrochisma | reverse complement strand
CGGTGACAAAAATTCACGATGGTTATGATGGACAAAAACCATACTCAATAATAAAACAAAATTGTCTTGCCAAAATTCAAAATGTGCGCGTATTCAAAACAGGAATTTTTAAACGTATTCCTCTGGACACATATTTCGAACAACCCAGATCGAAACACGTGATAAAATTATACCTAGGACCTGAAGAAAAACACATACAGAGCTTGTGAACTGCAACACGGAAGAAAAACAGAGTATTGATTATATTATTTAATGTTTACTTGGATTGGCCTGAATAAAACGTATCATAACAACTCTATACCGTATTTATTATCAAGGCGGAACATTTTGTACATAAAAGTTATTGCTTGTATGGACATACCCAAATTGCACAAAATAGACTTCTATCTCAGAATACGTAAAATAGTATCATAAGCATCACATATTGAATCAATGGACGGTGCTGCAGTTTATGGTTTTGATAGTTTAGCACCGGCACAGGGATTTCTGCGAGTCTTAGAAACGCGTCTTGAAGGACATGATCGTTTGAAAGGTTCCGCTTGCGATGGGTAGTCGTCATCATATGCGTTTGTGACTACGTCGGCCAGATTATTTTTCGGGGTTTGAACCTGATCCATGGGTATTTCTATTTTGCATGGATGGTCAGAACCGTCGTCGTAAATTATGTTATGAATAGAATCTGGTGGTGTAGCTTTATTGGCGTTGGGATCGAAGTCCATGTAACATTCATTGTCGTCCATTTCAAACTTTGTAATATTGCAGTCGATTTCATTAATTTCCGGTAAATCTATGTTTTGGTAATCATCAACAGAAGAGATGTCCGTATTTGCACATGACACTTCGGTATTTGCAAACGATAGTTCAGTATTAGCACACGACACATCTGTGATGGTTGACATTAACGAGCGTGCGTCTTGATGTGAGCTCCTGTTATCAAAGTATTTGTTGTCAACAGAACTATTACCGCAGGTCACGTATGAATAAGTCGAATCCATGTCACTGAGAGAGTCTTCATTAGCTAATGAAATGTCAGACACAGTAGTCTTCGACATGTGTTGCTCCTCAAGGGTGCTTGCGACTGGCAGTTTTGGTAACCTAATGCAACATAATTAAAAATTTTGGATTATATGATCTTTGATAGCGTGGCACATAAAACACACACATTATTAATCGTATAAAACAGTTATCAACTAAATACTTTGTGGAATTGTTGTAGGTGCTAAGAATTGTTCGAAGTCTACTTTTTTCTCGTGGTAAAAGTAAAAACGGAAGCTGGGAACAGGCTATTAAACAAGAGGTCTCTTATAATGTGTCAAAATACGTTTTATTTGTCAGCGTTTTTTAAATGATTCCATGTAATTCTATAAAAATTGAATTTAATTTAGTTCTTTTTATTTGAGCTCTTTCAAAACCTTTTAATATATATAATTTTACCTTTCTTGAAGTTTTTTCCGGACTTCAGCTGCGGTTGGTCTCTGTGTGTAATCCCTGTTCCAGCACTGAATCATTATACAGTACAACCATTGTGGGCACGAATGAGGACGTTCAGGAACATCGCCCTCCAATAGGTTGTCTTCGAGCTAGAATGAATGCAATAAGATACGAAACAATCAAAAAAGAGTAGTAACTACGAAAAACCAATACGATATTCAAAAGCCGTAAGTCCGTGGACATGGGCAAACGACAGGAAAATGTGGGACATAAAAAACAGAAAGAATAATACAAATAAGATGTCTATTATTCAGAAAAAAATATATAGTGGTGAAAATGAAAACAATTTTTTCGTTTTATGACATGGAATTATGTTTTCTAAGAAATGTACACAGGATTTTTAGCTACATGTAATAAGTAAATAATGTCCATATATATCAATTCTTAGTCATAGATTTGTTTCAAAATTCACTCGTTCTTTTAAATATTTGAAATGACTTAAATAAAATTAAAAAGCAATCTGAAACTTTCTTTGACGAAAGATATATCACTTGCCACATATCATTCCTCGAAATTCTTGCAATTTTAATTAAATGCATGTTCAATTAATAAATATGCTATTCATTATATTGGATTCTATACATTTATTTGTTAATATTTAAGTAAATGAAATATTTTGTCTTGTCAGGATTTATTTGAATAAAGAAGTTGTTCGCCCTCCTCTTGTTGGCTTCCGAATAAGGATTTATCTAGGTCTTATATATTCTACATTGATTTCATCTCAAGTGTCCGCTAATGATTTCTTTGTTTATTTAATTAGGGCTTAACGTCACTTCCAGAGTATTTCACCGATATAATGACAAAAGACCAAAGGAACAAAACAAAATTATAGGAAACGAAGAGAAGGTGCGACAAGAACGGTAAATCAAAGAAAAAGGGATAGTTCAGAAAGAAGGATGAGCCCATGCAACGGCGTTTCCGCCTACTCTTCTATCGACTATCGAACTTTACATGGGGATCTTTATCATGCCGGAGGGGGGGGGGGTAAAAATCCCTGTACACGGGACCGCTAGCTTAGCGTCCCCTCCGAAGGACGTGCAGATCTATGTCTGGTCTCTACCTTTCAACCTTTCTGAGTTGGTTGACCCTAACAGAAACATATGCTCCAGGTCATCGAGACACTCAAACCTCCAAACGACGATAAGGTGTCGAGTACAGGCAAGTATAGCTTCTCAGGTCATCGAGACACTCAAACCTCCCAACCACGATAAGGTGTCGAGTACAGGCAAGTCCACTGTTGACGGTTGGTTCGTATGTATGCTTAAATTATTGGACAATGTCATCTAATATAGAGAATTGGGTTTAACGTCTTATAGATATAACTTTACTTAAATAGAAATTTATTTTGCTTGACGTCGTTTTTAAATGATCGTCTCATTTTGCTAGTTCATTCTGATGGTGACTTTTTGATAATGCTGTTGTTCGTTTGTCAATAACTTTAGTACCTTCTTGTTTTTCATTGTTAGCCAGTTTCAGTTCTTGATGTTGTATTATTTTCACTGATACCTGGTCTTGGACTACGGATATATAGTCAATCTAAAGCGTACAGGGTAATGTAATGCTGCTGTTAAGATATATGTTTTGCTGTGAGTGATTTTCCTAACCTTAAAAACTTGACAAAGAATAGAAAGAAATGTACATTGATGCAGCTCAGAAGAATGGTCATTAATAATACCTCATCTTTTTGTACGTCCCAGAATGGCACAGATTCGAGTGTACTTGTAGTAACTCTATTAGTGCCCAAATCAAGTTTCTTGTAAAACTCATAAAATGTCATTGCCAACATGTACGTATCGCTAAAAACTGTGAACTCCTGATTCCTCAAAACTTCCAAAGGCAACCTTTTTAAGAATAGAAATGAAAAAGATTATTTCAGATTGACAAAAATTCAATTCCTTAAACATAACTTATTTACTCGAAATATGTCTTTTTACATATTTTACATGTACAGATTTGTTCTCGGTACACCGTTATCTTTAAATGTTAAGACTCTTGCATATCACTCACTAATGGTTATTTTCATGATATACTTTTTCAAGTCTCACTATTGATCACAGTTTCACATGCGAGTCTGATGTAACTATTTTAATAAAATAAATAGGCAAAACAAGTGAATTAACTAACTGACTTCAGCCTTATCCAACAGATCGGCACACGCATACAAGTGCATCAAATGCATGAAATAGCGTCGCTTAAACTTCAAGATAAGTTATTATCAAGGATATTCAGTGACTTTTAGATGTGAACTATATTATACAACCTTGCTAGTATTGCTTTTCCTCAGAATAAAAAATGAAATTCTTACCAGTTTTTTCGTCCGTCAGTACTGATATTCTCACTTGTTTTATGACAGTTTGTATTACTAGCCAGTCGCATCATTCGGCCGATTCTTGGCATGAACACCTAGTCGCAAACACATCAAAAATTAGATTTGTATTTGAAATCTATGCTTACGAGGCTAAAAGTACGTATTGGAGATTACAAAAGAATATATATTTATATAAAATGAAAACTGCCTAATGATCTTGTATTCACTTAAACATATTGTTTATTGATAATTAAAACAAGATAATGATACAATTTAAAGTTAGTACACAACGATAAACGCAAAAGAGGTTTTAAAACCTTGAAAATTAATTTTCGTTCACTAATCAAGAGACCATTAATGACCAAATTGAATTGTCAATTGATGATCAATTATATTTGAAGGACATATATATATTAGCAGTTGTGAGAAGCAATGCTGTATTGAGCCTTACATATATGGAACAAACAATCGTATTGCAGTTGGTTAACTAACGCATGTTTAACTGTCTTTTCTCGTACGAAGTGTACCAAATAGGTCTTATGCTTATTGCGACTGTGGGTCTCTAAGCATTTAAAGTTCACACAACATGACATATATTTATCAATATTATATAGTTTTATCTATCAAAATTAAGTATTAAGTTTTCTTCTTCATTATATGTCAATAGTGTTTCTCAATTAAATACATTTGAGAATATGGCAAAAATCTAACCTTCTGTTCTATAGTATGTATCTTTGTATGTTATGTATATTTATAAGCAAACGTACTTATTTGAAACACACACACGCGCACGCGTGCGTATAATACCTGCATATGACTTTTTGAGGAATACAGGCGCATTGTTGTGCAACATATATCACCCATGATCCAGCGCCTACTGTGTATGTTTTCTATAAACACTGTGGCTTGGTACAAGACATGAAGATACCTGGGGTCTGACGATGGACCAAATGTTTTTGTCATGGCTATATCCGCTAACTGCTTTCCCCAAACGCATCTATATTTCTATAATAGATAATTTGACAAATGCAACCAATATACGCAACCGTAATAATATAGAGTTAATCATGGTAGTAGCATTAAAGCATTTTTACAAATAAGGACACGCCACGAACCATTGTTTGCAATATATCAAACACAAAAAATTATTAAAAAAGCATTCTACTCCTCCAGTTATAATAATTTTTAAATAAAGGACACTTCCTTTAAACAGTCTACTTATTTTAACAAACTTAAACTACAATCTTACTTGAATCAAGTCTTACAAAATGTGTCAAGAATTTTACGTTCTACATTCTCTACAGGATTGCTTCCACGTTGCACGTTGTAGTGATATTGATAATAGTGGGTTTAATACCCCTCTTTAGAAAAAAGTGTGTCCTTTTATTTTATTTGAGGTGGATTACTAAGCTCCGGAGCAACAACATCAATCAATATTACTTTTCCCTAGTTTAATCCAAATGTGACAAGTCAGAAAATGCAATCGAAAAATACTCAATTCAAACATGAGACCTTCTGGTCCACAATCCAACAAAACACCGATTCAATTAAAGTTTAGCACAAATTTAAAGAATTTCAATGTTACTCTTAAGGATGTATCAGTTTGAGGGTTGGACAGGAATTAAGGTATGATCTGCTTTAAAACACATTATGTTATACTTAAACAAGTAAACTGTGTTGATTTACAAATAATATCACAAGAGTTATATATGGCAAAAAGTACAAAAGAACAAAGGCTGCATCAAGTTATAGCAGAGGGACTACATTTTATTGCGGCGAACATTGACGTTGTGGTGCGGTTTTGAATGTCTAAAATGAGACGTTTTGCGTTGCTAGGGTAATTCAAAGTTAAATAACTTTTGAACGAATGGTTGGATCTTTATGAAATTAAAAAAAAATAAAAAATTCTAACTTGATCTGAAATTTATATTTGATTAATATTGATTGAAAAATAAACTTTCTTTCTTGTATGCATAATAAGAGATGTGAACACATAATTGGTTCTTTGACGAGAAATTCGGGAAAATTTCAATTTCAGCTATTTTCAAACGCACTACTTTAGAGTGGCTCTAGAAGAAAAAGAAGTGCGGCAACATATATTTTTTTATGTTAATGTCTTCCCAGGACCTTGTCTTTTAAAAAATCAACACTAGAAAAAAAGTTTGATCTTATAAAGTTTTCGGTTCTCACATTTATACATCCTTAACAACGAAGCGAACATTGACTAGAAGAAATGTGTCACCAGCGCATTTTCTTAGTGTATTTGTTTTAATATGTTAGAATGGTGTTGTCTGCAGATTGTATATTTATTATCATTCGCGGTGAACACTTTTGATTGTTACAAAACACATATAAACCGTTGTAATTTGGACATTTGGATTTAATTGTTGTAAAAATAACTTGCCTATTCTTGGGTTGGTATTTATATATGAATGTACATAAATAATGTTGGTTTTATTGTTTAGATTGATTTATATGTAAAATGCTAGGGACTTTGATAAAAAGCGTTTATGAACAACGAACACAAGACAAGGAAGTCTTTCAATATCAACTATTTTTCTCAGTAATATTTTGTTTGACCAGATCTCTCAGTCGGACTGTGGAGTTTTGATTATAGAGTCAGTCAGAACTATACAACGTGAATCGATATAAGTTTCCTGATTTAGTAAGAGCGTTCAAGTCCACACTAAATAATACAGGAGTAAATAAAAATAATATTTTAATAACAATTAATTCAAATAGATAATTTCCAATTAAATATTTATAATTTCTAGTGTAAGCATCCGCCAATTGATGTTAATTTTGTGATATGTTTTAGTATAGTGACCTATGTCTTTTTAAGGGATGTGTGTTGTGAATGTGCCAATTGTTTTTATTATTTGTGATATTTTGTACTGACGACGATGGCCCATGTTCTTTTACCGATACGGGTTACCTCCCTTGGGCTTTGTGGACAGTGACTTTCAGTTTACATTGCGCCACGTTTTTATAGAAGTCAGAGTACTCTGTTATGTATCTTATTGACCCGATCTCCGACCTAATAACCACAATAACTTGAGAATAAAAGTCAGTTTTTGGTTTTAACTTTGTTTGCATTGTTTTCTTTTCTTTTCTTTTCTTTTCATTCATTTTTTTTATTTATTTACTATAAACAAACAAACACGCTGTGTCGTCTGTTAATGTTCCCACGGCGGGTCGGTAACAACGCTATGGACTATAACTGAAATAAGCAACACATTTAAATATTAACATTTCATATTCAAAGAATTTATTAGAGCCACAAGTATGTACACATATCAGGACATGTTTAAATGTTTAAATACTTACCTTTATTTCCACCTGTCTGTACTAGAGACATGAACTTATTTACACTTTAAACGTACGCTGCCCTCTCATATACTTTTAATCTCATAACGTTCAAATTTCAATGGTAATCTTTATCATATTTTTGGCATATTAAGACTTGCGTTATGTGTTATCAGTATAACTCTAGGTCACTACGCGTGTGTTACCTGGGAGTGCTATACTACACTATAAACAGGTCGCGTACTAAGTCTCCCATTGATAAAACTGTGCGGTATTAGGGCATTAATGTTTTATAACAGGTATGAACTTGGCTCGTATCAATCCGTACCAGACCGACCCATACAAAATAACAACATATGGTCGCTATACTGGTTTCCCTGCTAACTAATTTACACAACACACGGTAACTTAGTCATAAAACAATCAACACAGAATACAATTGTTTGGGTAAATATTAAAGCTTATTAATAAATGATGGACATTGTTGTTGGTGTACTTACTCAACTTTGCCTGTAGACTGGGTTTCTTGGGAATTTTTACTTGATTTTACTATTTAGTTGTCTAAATGTAACGTTTCACACGTCCAGGTACGTAGCATGGGGAAAACTGGTGGGGACGAAACAAATTTATTCGCACAACTATATTTGTTGGAAATTTGTTAAGAAAAATTGCAAAATTTCGGGGAAGGTCTGCCCCTGCCCCGCAGGCTACGGCCCTGATTACATGTTAACATATCCCACTGATCTACACCACAGATTTATATTTATATTTTTATGTTAGTATATAATTCTATGTCTACACGTACGCGTGATAAATCAATTTCACCTGAAACTAAGAGTTCATGTCTCTTTTGATTTTGAAACACAAAGAGTTTATGTATCTTTAACATAAAGAAGTCCCTAACGTAAGTACATTATAAATAGCGTGTGAAAGTGGCAGATCCGCAAGATACCACAACACTTCCTGACAATGGTCACGACTTATTCAACTATATACAAATTCAAACTTCAAAGTAGTAATAAGAAAGTTAGAGTACGAATAAGGATTATCCTTGCTCATTAAGACATCAAAGGTTAGTTTTCAAACTGGTACAATGTCACCATGGTAAGTTAATCCCTGGTCATGGCTAAGTGATATAAGCCTATTCTACTATACACAGTGTTAAAGACATAGCGCCCTTCATTCATCTCCACAGGGGACGAATACTTTATCACAATGGTCATATATATAGTTCTCATCAGCAGGTCAACGCAGTTGATGAAAAGGTTAAAGGAACTAAACCACCAATTATGGAGACTTACTACACCACGTTACTCACAAACGGCGTTAGTAATAAAAAAAAAACGAGTTGTTGTCGTTGTTGTTAAACAATTGATGCCGTATTCAGATGCCGTCAAGTTCATGTCATTATATCATATCAATCTTTCACATTTTCTTATTACGTGTATCATTGCCAATCAGTAACTTTTTGTTCATGTTTTACTTTGTTTAACACGAGGGATGTAATATGAAATATATATACATCACTGTTTGAAAAATTCGGAAAAGGCCAGATATCCGGAAAAAGGCTTTCTAGTAAACATCTTCTAGCACGTCGAAGTGCGGTACTAAATACAAATTGACCATTCATGGTGATATGTTGACTATATATATATACGTGCTTTACATGTTATAAAGCAATTAGAATGAGAACGTGTTTTCATTCTTAACTTAATATTTTGGTAGATTAACTAAACTTGTTTATTTCACTAAACTGATTACCGCATGGTGTTAAACTGCCCAGTCGCTGTGCGCCGTTTGACCAGTCACTGTGCGCTGTTGTCAAACTGACCAGACTTCGCGGTGTTGGCAAACTACACGCTGTTTCAAACTGACCAGACGGCAAACTACACGCTGTTGTTCAAAGAAAAATGAAAAGTAAAAAATATTAAACCTACGCTAACGCAGCATACAGCATTTTATTTATAAACATTAGACATTTGATATTCTAACGATTCAACGTTTATAGAACTACCTAATTTAAACGAAAAACCCAACATTTCCAAGAACATGATAAATAAACGACCGTTAAGGGACGCTTTATCCGCATTTGACCTCTCGAGAATCGATGCACGTGCTTTATTGGGTACAGCGTGCCGACAAGCACGTGGCGACCACGAAGACCATAATGTCAAAAGACGACTCACGTGATTGTTTCCCGTCCGATTGTAACACATACGAGAAATTCAATATGAACAAAATTGGGAATGCTTTATTGGTTGTCATATTAATGATCGGACTTATCTCAATTCATCCTCAATAACAATCTACAATGGGGAAATGGGTTCAATGTCCTGGAGAGTGATCGTCTGCCTCAACTTCCGGTAGTACGACCATAATGTAGTAATACACAGAGCCAAAAAGAGCAAAACGAGAAACCAGGAATTAAACAAAAGGAAGATACAGACAAATTAGACGAATATCTTAGAAATAATCATTGCACATTGTAAATGTTTAAAGTTACGTAGAATGTGCGTTTTAAACAGACAGGTGTATCACAGAAAGACTATTACTCATAAACAGAAGACTATACATTTACACTTAATCATTTATTTATTGCAATTTAGCTGTTTATTTGACCGTTATGCTAGTTAATAAAGATTGATATCTGCCAAGTGACCCTATAAACGACGTTCTGGTCATAAGAGACTCCTAAAACCTTTCCTTGCATGCGCGCAGACTGTTTACGGCTTGCATTAGACCCTGATGACCAACACTTAGCCTTTCTATATCCGCAACAGAATAAACAAAACAACAAGCATCCTCGTCAACCTGCTTAATAATCTCGTTAATCTTATTGTTCCGCTTCCTTTTCTAGGAATCCGTATTTGTAAAGGATGCGTGTGTACTGCATTTAGAGCCGATGTTGGAGCCAGATAGGGTAAACTTGGTTTCCTTATACATCTATTCTAAATGTTGTATTGTTATACTTAAGTGTCGCCTTCTTTAAAGCAAAACAATGCGATTTTCCAAGCATTTGTCGGTGTCGCATATTTACGACAGCGTATTCGTGTCATTTTAGTAATGCATAATTTTTTTTATAAATCGTATGTACGAGGTCACCTTCTAAGTGTATCTCACTGACTGTTAGTGGCTTAAGGTCAAGACTTGGATGATAAGGACAGGTTTGACGATATTGAGTAACATGGTCCCTTATCGTACTAGGGGCCGACAACTGTCGCAGCAGTACTGTGATTGATAAGATGATTACGACATGACAGATAGTAGGAAATGTGGTCCTAAATCACCACGAAATGACCAGCGGCCGTCAGTGTTTCACCATTGACCTACTGAGCTTGTTCTTACCATACTGCGAAGTTACCGTAGTACTATAAGGCCAAGACAATTTAATGCATTTCTTCATTAACTTTCTACTTCTCATCGGTATCAATAGATAACACCAACAGCATGTGGTCCATGGCAATATAATGCCCATTATAAATAATCCACTATCATATATGTATTGAATTAACAAAACTATTCTCAATTATTATTTTCCTCAGTTTTCAATCATTAAAATATGTCATTATTTGAACAAGCATTAACTGTATGTATTCAAATAAAGATGGCTCCTGCCAATTGTATCTATGTTAAACGGAGAAACCAATAAAAGTATAGTCATTCTCTATGTCGGTCATTCTCGGACACAACGTGGTTTTGCTCGGCGATGCGTTTAGTATTTAAAAAAAAAAAAAAAAAAAAAAAAGACGCAAAAAAACTTGGTATATGATAGTATATGCTTTTGAATTACCTAAAGGATTTTAATAAGGCGTATGAATCGTACAAAATCATTAACAAAAAATGATGGATACAAAATTCATTTACAAACTTCTGAATAAAAGAAGAAAGAATTATCTTGTTTATAATGCAGGTGCGCTCTTGGCAGACTTCTAGAATATGGTATTATTTCTGAATCGCACAATTTCCTGATAATGAAATATAATACCAGGAAATATTTATTTCTTGTTCTGGTTGCTCTGTGGCGTTATTGATAATGACTGTATCACACAAACTGTGGTAAAGTGTTGTACCTATATATACATAAATCAAGCTTACAGCATGCATGACAGAACCGCAATTTGTGGTTTTCCCTTGGGAAACCGTTGACATGGCAATAAAATAATTATTTTAGAGTAAAAATATAAAATAAGACGGTATGGCGGAAATAGTAAGGATTCCGTCTGAATCGTGGGAAAGAGGGACCGTGACGCAGAGTTAACATAAAGTGGTAAATGTGAAAAACCAAGACAATATTCGGCCATGGACATGGGCAAACAAAAGGAAATCGTGGGACGCACACAAAAAACCCCCAAAATACAATTATTAACTTTAAAAGGAAACGTCACGAACTAGAAACGAAACCAGGTGCTCGCGATTGAGTTATAAAATTAAGATATAAAATGATGCAGTTAATAAAGTTAAGATTTACTTTCAATTTGTGAATCAACTCTGGATTGCGTTGTGGCATGACTGTGTTCAAGGTTACACTTCATACAACGGCTGGTCGCAGAGAAGTGTGAATTTTCATTAAGAAGGCTTGACACTCCAAACAACCGGAAGTCCAATGGATACACAGCAGGGTGTGTCTGGTTTTGAATTTAGAAGGTGTTCAAATCTGCAATCTCTTTGTACATATACTTCCGTGAATTCCACTAAGTGTTTATTTTGACTATTTTATGGCTTAGTGCTCTCCGCGTGATTCCTGGGAATCACAGTACGATCGTCTGCTACGTCTAGATGACCAGGTCACCTCTGTATTTATAATGTCGCATCAGCTACTGAGACGGTCAAGGAGGATCCAGCTTTAATCCTCAATAACCTTGACACATTTATTTGCCCGAGTTTTAACGTATTTACTTAACTTTTTTTCCAGAAGAAGAAGAAAAAATTGAGCTACACGCGTCGTTATATTCACGTGTTCGTGTCATGTACATCTTAAACACGGGATGATAGGAACCATCAGAAGACACTGACAAGCCAACAATAGCTGCACCAAACAATTTAGCACCAGAGTTTAAAGGAAATAAATTAACGTCACAGCAAACTAACATCAAAACTAGTTATCCATGCGGAACATCTTGGGACGGTTGCCCAGCACAAAACCATGAAGTTTGGTTAAACCGGTTATCGAGACCTCAATCTTCCTATTTTCCGATTCCTTCCCAATGTATGACCTTTATAACCCTGTCCATGGTACAATAACTTTCTGACCTCAGTCTCTGTCAAGTGTAAAGCTGTCCATGGTACAATAACTTTCTGACCTCAGTCTCTGTCAAGTGTAAAGCTGTCCATGGTACAGCTATCTGACATTCTTTGTCATGTTGAATACTGTCAATGGTACAATAACATTCTCTGTCAAATTAAATAACTGTTGATTTGTACCAAACAAAAAACAAATAAAACCTTGATAAATTTTAGAAGAGAAGGTCCGGACATCAAAGTTGTGTTGAGTGTTCATTTGAACAATATATATATATATATATATCTTTGTTCTTTTAAAACTGTTATTACTTTAACAGGGGTAAATCATGTTGTTTTGATAAGAGAAACAGTGTTTACATATGCATATATAACCAGTACAGGTATCCAATGAAAGTGTAATGAATCCGTTCAGCATCACCCTTGACCTGCCACGTTAACGGCCAAGGGGTCATTACGGGCAATGAGTACATATGGTAATCATTTAGATTTGTAATTGTAAGAATTCCCAAAGTACTCTCGTATAACCAACGGTGTAAATAATACACAAGCTTTCGCCCGGGAGGGAATTGGTTTCACGTGCGTCTGTTATCATGTCTGTGGTCATTTGCGGACATGACGTTTTGTTTAGGTACTGGTCAGCATAAACTGTCCCTTAAGATATCAATTTGACACGAGTAAAATGCATAATTAACAACCAATCTTTTCATGTGTTATTCATTTCCGTTTCGTTTATAACAATTCTGAACTCAATGTGAACTTGATTATATAAATACTTCTTGGTTTACATACACTGATGGACCCTAGTGTTTGTAGATGTTCCGTAATTAGATATATCAGACATATATAGCTGCTACAACTTATACAATTATGACCCATCACCGATCGACACTAGAAAAGTCACAACATACGGCTAAAAATAAAAACAAAAACAAATATTTTATTATTTATCTTGTCTTGTCGGGACTAGACTATGTGAAATGATAAAAACGGAGTTTTATATGCATACAGAAATAGTAAACTATTTCTGGAAGAGGAAAAAACTGGCCGTGCAGGTAAAGTGAACATGAATGTTCTTATAAACAGTTCTGTGCTAAAGGCGTACGCCCGCAGGGTCTTGTACGGGAAATCCAAGAATAGAAAATTAAAACAAAACTAATTACCGCATTATGTATGTTTTATATGTAAGTGAATAACCTTTAACTAGGTCACGGCAGCGCTCATGTAAGATACGCATTGACCAGGGCATGCCTTTATTTATAGGCTGCGCGCCATTTGACTTGAAGAATTCCTTTGGTTAAGTTTATATTTAATTGTATTATCTGAATAAGAAAAAAAATGACGATCTATTCTGGCCGCTTTGCGTTACAGTTGCTGAGTTCTCTGACGATCTATTCTGGCCGCTTTGCGTTACAGTTGCTGAGTTCTCTGGTGGTCTATTCTAACCACTTTGCGTTACAGTTGCTGAGTTCTCTGACGATCTATTCTAACCGCTTTGCGTTACATTTGCTGAGTTCTCTGGTGGTCTATTCTAACCGCTTTGCGTTACAGTTGCTGAGTTCTCTGACGATCTATTCTGGCCGCTTTGCGTTACATTTGCTGAGTTCTCTGGTGGTCTATTCTAACCGCTTTGCGTTACATTTGCTGAGTTCTCTGACGATCTATTCTGGCCGCTTTGCGTTACATTTGCTGAGCTCTCTGGTGGTCTATTCTAACCGCTTTGCGTTACAGTTGCTGAGTTCTCTGACGATCTATTCTGGCCGCTTTGCGTT